>CAMZMU010000085.1:72939094-73071324 GCA_947311845.1 Poa pratensis
CCCCGTGGACCCCTCCTAGCCATCTAGGAGTATACGGACCCTCCTTACGTCATATGTCCCACGTGCACCCCTCCTAGCCATCTAGGAGTATTCGGACCCTCCTTACGTCATCTGACCCACGTGCCCCTCCCAGCCATCTAGAGTATCAGTAGCACTTTTAGGTCATCCTAAGCACGTGCGACAATCCTAACCATCTGGACCCCGTGGATCCCTCCTAGCCATCTAGGAGTATATGGATCCTCCTTACGTCATCTGATTACGTGCACCCTCCCAGCCATCTAGGAGTATCGTAGCACTTTTAGGTCATCCTAAAGCACGTGCGACAATCCTAGCCATCTGGACCCCGTGGATCCCTCCTAGCCATCTAGGAGTATACGGACCCTCCTTACGTCATCTGACCTACGTGCACCCCTCCCAGCCATCTAGGAGTATCAGTAGCACTTTTAGGTCATCCTAAAGCACCGTGCGACAATCCTAGCCATATGGGACCCCCGTGGACCCCTCCTAGCCATCTGGAGTTACGGACCCTCCTTACGTCATCTGACCTACGTGCACCCCTCCCAGCCATCTAGGAATATCAGTAGCACTTTTAGGTCATCCTAAAGCACGTGCGACAATCCTAGCCATCTGGACCCCCGTGGATCCTCCTAGCCATCTAGGAGTATACGGACCCTCCTTACGTCATCTGACCTACGTGCACCCCTCCCAGTCCATCTAGGAGTATCAGTAGCACTTTTAGGTCATCCTAAAGCACGTGCGACAATCCTAGCCATATGGACCCTTCTTATGTCATTTGACCCACGTGCACAGCTCCTAGCCATTTAGGAGTATACGGACCCTCCTTGCGTCATCTGACCCACGTGCACCCACCTCCCTGCCATTTAGGAGTATCAGTAGCACTTTTAGTTCATCCTAAATCATGTGCGACAATCCTAGCCATCTGGACCCCCGTGGATCGCTCCTAGCCATCTAGGAGTATACGGACCCTCCTTACGTCATCTCACCTACGTGCACCCCTCCCAGCCATCTAGGACAATCAGTAGCACTTTTAGGTCATCCTAAAGCACGTGCGACAATCCTTAGCCATATGGGACCCCCGTGGGACCCCTCTAGCCATCTAGGAGTATACGGACCTTCTTACGTCATTTGACCACGTGCACAGCCTAGCCATTAGGAGTATACGGACCCTCCTTACGTCATCTGACCACGTGCACCCCTCACAGCCATCTAGGAGTATCAGTAGCACTTTTAGGTCATCCTAAAGCACGTGCGACATATCCTAGCCATATGGACCCCCGTGACCCCTCCTAGCCATCTAGGAGTATAGGACCTTCCTTACGTCATCTGACCCACGTGCACCCTTCCCAGCATCTAGGAGTATCAGTAGAACTTTTAGGTCATCCTAAAGCACGTGCGACAATGCAGCCATCTGGACCACCGTGGAGCCCTCCTAGCCATCTTGGAGTATACGGACCCTTTACGTCATCTGACCCACGTGTACCCTCGCAGCCATCTAGCAGTATCAGTAGCACTTTTAGGTCATCCTAAAGCACGTGCGACAATCCTAGCCATCTTGACCCCGTGGATCCCTCCTGCCATCTAGGAGTATACGGACTCCTTACGTCATCTGACCTACGTGCACCCCTCCCAGCCATCTAGGAGTATCAGTAGCACTTTTAGGTCATCCTAAACCACGTGCGACAATCCTAGCCATATGGACCCCCGTGGACCCCTCCTAGCCATCTAGGAGTATACGGACCCTCTTTACGTCATCTGACCTACGTGCACCCCTCCCAGCCATCTAGGAGTATCAGTAGCACTTTTAGGTCATCCTAAAGCACGTGCGACAATCCTAGCCTTATGGACCCCGTGGACCCCTCCTAGCCATCTAGGAGTATACGGACCCTCCTTACGTCATCTGACCTACGTGCACCCCTCCCAGCCATCTAGGAGTATCAGTAGCACTTTTAGGTCATCCTAAAGCACGTGCGGCAATTCCTAGCCATATGGACCCTTCTTATGTCATTTGACCCACGTGCACAGCTCCTACCCATTTAGGAGTATACGGACCCTCCTTGCGTCATCTGACCCACGTGCACCCCTCCCTGCCATTTAGGAGTATCAGTAGCACTTTTAGGTCATCCTAAATCATGTGCGACAATCTAGCCATCTGGACCCACGTGGATCCCTCCTAGCCATCTAGGAGTATACGGACCTCCTTACGTCATCTCTCCTACGTGCACCCCTCCCAGCCAATCTAGGACAATCAGTAGCACTTTTAGGTCATCCTTAAGCACGTGCGACAATCCTAGGCATATGGACCCCCGTGGACCCCTCCTAGCCATCTAGGAGTATACGGACCCTCCTTACGTCATCTGTCCCACGTGCACCCCTCCTAGCCATCTAGGAGTATACGGACCTTCCTTACGTCATCTGACCCACGTGCACCCCTCCCAGTCATCTAGGAGTATCAGTAGCACTTTTAGGTCATCCTAACGCACGTCCGACAATCCTAACCATCTGGACCCCCGTGGATCCCTCCTAGCCATCTAGGAGTATACGGATCCTCCTTACGTCATCTGACCTACGTGCACCCATCCCAGCCATCTAGGAATATCAGTAGCACTTTTAGGTCATCCTAAAGCACGTGCGACAATCCTAGCCATCTGGACCCCCGTGGATCCCTCCTAGCCATCTAGGAGTATACGGACCCTCCTTACGTCATCTGACCTACGTGCGCCCCTCCTAGCCATCTAGGTGTATACGGACCCTCCTCACGTTATCTGACCCACGTGCCCCTCCCAGCCATCTAGGAGTATCAGTAGCACTTTTAGGTCATCCTAAAGCACGTGCGACAATCCTAACCATCTGGACCCCCGTGGATCCCTCCTAGCCATCTAGGAGTATACGGACCTCCTTACGTCATCTCACCTACGTGCACCCTCCCAGCCATCTAGGACAAGCAGTAGCACTTTTAGGTCATCCTAAGCACGTCCGACAGTCCTAGCCATATGGACCCCGTGAACCCCTCCTAGCCATCTAGGAGTATACGGACCCTCCTTACGTCATATGTCCACGTGCACCCTCCTAGCCATCTAGGAATATTCGGACCCTCCTTACGTCATCTGACCCACGTGCACCCTTCCCAGCCATCTAGGAGTATCAGTAGCACTTTTAGGTCATCCTAAAGCACGTGCGACAATCCTAACCATCTGGACCCCCGTGGATCCTCCTAGCCATCTAGGAGTATATGGATCCTCCTTACGTCATCTGACTAGTGCACCCCTCCCAGGCCATCTAGGAGTATCAGTAGCACTTTTAGGTCATCCTAAAGCACGTGCGACAATCCTAGCCATCTGGACCCCCGTGGATCCCTCCTAGCCATCTAGGAGTATACGGACCCTCTTACGTCATCTGACCTACGTGCACCCTCCCAGCCATCTAGGAGTATCAGTAGCACTTTTAGGTCATCCTAAAGCACGTGCGACAATCCTAGCCATATGGACCCCGTGGACCCCTCCTAGCCATCTAGGAGTATACGGACCCTCCTTACGTCATCTGACCTACGTGCACCCCTCCCAGCCATCTAGGAATATCAGTAGCACTTTTAGGTCATCCTAAAGCACGTGCGACAATCCGAGCCATCTGGACCCCGTGGATCCCTCCTAGCATCTAGGAGTATACGGACCCTCCTTACGTCATCTGACCTACGTGCACCCCTCCAGCCATCTAGGAGTATCAGTAGCACTTTTAGGTCATCCTAAGCACGTGCGACAATCCTAGCCATATGGACCCTTCTTATGTCATTTGACCACGTGCACAGCTCCTAGCCATTTAGGAGTATACGGACCTCCTTGCGTCATCTGACCCTCGTGCACCCTCCCTGCCATTTAGGAGTATCAGTAGCACTTTTAGGTCATCCTAAATCATGTGCGACAATCCTAGCCATCTAGACCCCCGTGGATCCCTCCTAGCCATCTAGGAGTATACGGACACTCCTTACGTCATCTCACCTACGTGCACCCCTCCCAGCCATCTAGGACAATCAGTAGCACTTTTAGGTCATCCTAAGCACGTGCGACAATCCTAGCCATATGGACCCCCGTGGACCCCTCCTAGCCATCTAGGAGTATACGGACCCTTCTTACGTCATTTGACCCACGTTGCACAGCTCCTAGCCATCTAGGAGTATACGGACCCTCCTTACGTCATCTGACCCACGTGCACCCTCACAGCCATCTAGGAGTATCAGTAGCACTTTTAGGTCATCCTAAAGCACGTGCGACAATCCTAGCCATATGGACCCCCGTGAACCCCTCCTAGCCATCTAGGAGTATACGGACCTTCCTTACGTCATCTGACCCACGTGCACCCTTCCCAGCCATCTAGGAGTATCAGTAGAACTTTTAGGTCATCCTAAAGCACGTGCGACAATCCCAGCCATCTGGACCACCGTGGAGCCCTCCTAGCCATCTTGGAGTATACGGACCCTTTACGTCATCTGACCCACGTGTACCCCTCGCAGCCATCTAGCAGTATCAGTAGCACTTTTAGGTCATCCTAAAGCACGTGTGACAATCCTAGCCATCTTGACCCCCGTGGATCCCTCCTAGCCATCTAGGAGTATACGGACCCTCCTTACGTCATCTGACCTACGTGCACCCTCCCAGCCATCTAGGAGTATCAGCAGCACTTTTAGGTCATCCTAAACCACGTGCGACAATCCTAGCCATATGGACCCCCGTGGACCCCTCCTAGCCATCTAGGAGTATACGGACCCTCCTTACGTCATCTGACCTACGTGCACCCCTCCCAGCCATCTAGGAGTATCAGTAGCACTTTTAGGTCATCCTAAAGCACGTGCGACAATCCTAGCCATCTGGACCCCCGTGGATCCCTCCTAGCCATTTAGGAGTATACGGACCCTCCTTACGTCATCTGACCTACGTGCAACCCTCCCAGCCATCTAGGAGTATCAGTAGCACTTTTAGGTCATCCTAAGGCACGTGCGACAATCCTACCCATATGGACCCCGTGGACCCCTCCTAGCCATTTAGGAGTATACTGGACCCTCCTTACGTCATCTGACCCACGTGCACCCCTCCCTGCCATTTAGGAGTATCAGTAGCACTTTTAGGTCATCCTAAATCACGTGCGACAATCCTAGCCATCTGGACCCCCGTTTATCCCTCCTAGCCATCTAGGAGTATCAGCAGCAATTTTAGGTCATCCTAAAGCACGTGCGACAATCCTATCCATCTGGACCCCGTGGAGCCCTCCTAGCCATCTAGGAGTATACGGACCCTCCTTACCTCATCTCACTTACGTGCACCCCTCCCAGCCATCTAGGACAATCAGTAGCACTTTTAGGTCATCCTAAAGCACGTGCGACAATCCTAGCCATATGGACCCCGTGGACCCCTCCTAGCCATCTAGGAGTATACGGACCTTCCTTACGTCATCTGACCCACGTGCACCCTCCCAGCCATCTAGGAGTATCAGTAGAACTTTTAGGCCATCCTAAAGCACGTGCGACAATCCCAGCCATCTGGACCACCGTGGACTCGTCCCAGCCATTTAGGAGTATCAGTAGCACTTTTAGGTCATCCTAAAGCACGTGCAACAATCCTATCCATCTGGACCCGTGGACCCCACCTAGCCATATAGGAGTATACGGACCCTCCTCACGTCATCTAACCCACGTGCACCCTCCCAGCCATCTAGGAGTATCAGTAGAAATTTTAGGTCATCCAAAAGCACGTGCGACAATCCTATCCATCTGGACCCCTCCTTACGTCATCTCACCTACGTGCACCCTTCCCAGCCATCTAGGAGTATCAGTAGCACTTTTAGGTCATCCTAAAGCACGTCCGACAATCCTAGCCATATGGACCCCCGTGGACCCCTCCTAGCCATCTAGGAGTATACGGACCTCCTTACGTCATCTGACCCACGTTCACCCCTCCTAGCCATCTAGGAGTATACGGACCCTCCTTACGTCATCTGATCCACGTGCACCCCTCCGGCCATCTAGGAGTATCAGTAGCACTTTTTGGTCATCCTAAAGCACGTGCGACAATCCTAACCATCTAGACCCCGTGGACCCCTCCTAGCCATCTAGGAGTATACGGACCCTCCTCACGTCATCTGACCCACGTGCACCCTCCCAGCCATCTAGGAGTATCAGTAGCAATTTTTGGTCATCCTAAGCACGTGCGACAATCCTATCCATCTGGACCCCGTGGATCCCTCCTAGCCATCTAGGAGTATACGGACCATCCTTACGTCATCTCACCTACGTGCACCCCTCCCAGCCATCTAGGGTAATCAGTAGCACTTTTAGGTCATCCTTAAGCACGTGCGACAATCCTAGCCATATGGACCCCCGTGGACCCCTCCTAGCCATCTAGGAGTATACGGACCCTCCTTACGTCATCTGACCCACGTGCACCCCTCCTAGCCATCTAGGAGTATACGGACCCTCCTTACGTCATCTGACCCACGTGCACCCCTCCCAGCCATCTAGGAGTATCAGTAGCACTTTTAGGTCATCCTAAAGCACGTGCGACAATCCTAGCCATCTGGACCCCCGTGGATCCCTCCTAGCCATCTAAGAGTATACGGATCCTCCTTACGTCATCTGACCCACGTGCACCTCTCCCAGCCATCTAGGAGTATCAGTAGCACTTTTAGGTCATCCTAAAGCACGTGGGACAATCCTAACCATCTGGACCCCGTGGATCCCTCCAAGCCATCTAGGAGTATACGGACCCTCCTTACGTAATCTGACCCACGTGCACAGCTCCTAGCCATCTAGGAGTATACGGACCCTCCTTACGTCATCTGACCCACGTGCACCCCTCCCGGCCATCTAGGAGTATCAGTAGCACTTTTAGGTCATACTAAAGCACGTGGGACAATCCTAACCATCTGGACCCCTTTGGATCCCTCCTAGCCATCTAAGAGTATACGGACCCTCCTTACGTCATCTGACCCTCCCAGCCATCTAGGAGTATCAGTAGCACTTTTAGGTCATCCTAAAGCACGTGCAACAATCCTAGCCATATGGACCCCGTGGACCACTCGTAGCCATCTAGGAGTTTACGGACCCTCCTTACGTCATCTGACCCACGTGCACAGCTCCTAGCCATCTAGGAGTATACGGACTCTCCTTACGTCATCTGACCCACGTGCACCCCTCCCAGCCATCTAGGAGTATCAGTAGCACTTTTAGGTCATCCTAAAGCACGTGGGACAATCCTAACCATCTGGACCCCTGGGATCCATACTAGCCATCTAGGAGTATACGGACCCTCGTCACGTCATCTGACCCACGTGCACCCTCCCAGCCATCTAGGAGTATCAGTAGCAATTTTTGGTCATCCTAAAGCACGTGCGACAATCCTATCCATCTGGACCCCCGTGGATCCCTCCTAGCCATCTAGGAGTATACGGACCATCCTTACGTCATCTCACCTACGTGCACCCCTCCCAGCCATCTAGGGTAATCAGTAGCACTTTTAGGTCATCCTTAAGCACGTGCGACAATCCTAGCCATATGGACCCCCGTGGACCCCTCCTAGCCATCTAGGAGTATACGGACCCTCCTTACGTCATCTGACCCACGTGCACCCCTCCTAGCCATCTAGGAGTTACGGACCCTCCTTACGTCATCTGACCCACGTGCACCCCTCCCAGCCATCTAGGAGTATCAGTAGCACTTTTAGGTCATCCTAAAGCACGTGCGACAATCTAGCCATCTGGACCCCCGTGGATCCCTCCTAGCCATCTAAGAGTATACGGATCCTCCTTACGTCATCTGACCCACGTGCACCTCTCCCAGCATCTAGGAGTATCAGTAGCACTTTTAGGTCATCCTAAAGCACGTGGGACAATCCTAACCATCTGGACCCCCGTGGATCCCTCCAAGCCATCTAGGAGTATACGGACCCTCCTTACGTAATCTGACCCACGTGCACAGCTCCTAGCCATCTAGGAGTATACGGACCCTCCTTACGTCATCTGACCCACGTGCACCCCTCCCGGCCATCTAGGAGTATCAGTAGCACTTTTAGGTCATACTAAAGCACGTGGGACAATCCTAACCATCTGGACCCCTTTGGATCCCTCCTAGCCATCTAAGAGTATACGGACCCTCCTTACGTCATCTGACCCTCCCAGCCATCTAGGAGTATCAGTAGCACTTTTAGGTCATCCTAAAGCACGTGCAACAATCCTAGCCATATGGACCCCCGTGGACCACTCGTAGCCATCTAGGAGTTTACGGACCCTCCTTACGTCATCTGACCCACGTGCACAGCTCCTAGCCATCTAGGAGTATACGGACTCTCCTTACGTCATCTGACCCACGTGCACCCCTCCCAGCCATCTAGGAGTATCAGTAGCACTTTTAGGTCATCCTAAAGCACGTGGGACAATCCTAACCATCTGGACCCCCTGGGATCCATACTAGCCATCTAGGAGTATACGGACCCTCGTTACGTCATCTGACCTACGTGCACCCCTCCCAGCCATCTAGGAGTATCAGTAGCACTTTTAGGTCATCCTAAAGCACGTGCGACAATCCTAGCCATCTGGACCCCGTGGATCCCTCCTAGCCATCTAGGAGTATACGGACCCTCCTTACGTCATCTGACCCTCCCAGCCATCTAGGAGTATCAGTAGCACTTTTAGGTCATCCTAAAGCACGTGCAACAATCCTAGCCATATGGACTCCGTGGACCACTCGTAGCCATCTATGAGTTTACGGACCCTCCTTACGTCATCTGACCCACGTGCACAGCTCCTAGCCATCTAGGAGTATACGGACTCTCCTTACGTCATCTGACCCACGTGCACCCCTCCCAGCCATCTAGGAGTATCAGTAGCACTTTTAGGTCATCCTAAAGCACGTGGGACAATCCTAACCATCTGGACCCCCTGGGATCCATACTAGCCATCTAGGAGTATACGGACCCTCCTTACGTCATCTGACCTACGTGCACCCCTCCCAGCCATCTAGGAGTATCAGTAGCACTTTTAGGTCATCCTAAAGCACGTGCGACAATCCTAGCCATCTGGACCCCGTGGATCCCTCCTAGCCATCTAGGAGTATACGGACCCTCCTTACGACATCTGACCTACGTGCACCCGACCAGCCATCTAGGAGTATCAGTAGCACTTTTAGGTCATCCTAAAGCACGTGCGACAATCCTAGCCATATGGACCCCCGTGGACCCTCCTAGCCATCTAGGAGTATACTGACCTCCTTACGTCATCTGACCCACGTGCACAGCTCCTAGCCATCTAGGAGTATACGGACCCTCCTTACGTCATCTGACCCACGTGCACCCCTCCCAGCCATCTAGGAGTATCAGTAGCACTTTTAGTTCATCCTAAAGCACGTGCGACAATCCTAGCCATCTGGACCCCCGTGGATCCCTCCTAGCCATCTAGGAGTATACGGACCCTCCTAACGTCATCTGACCTACGTGCACCCTCCCAGCCATCTAGGAGTATCAGTAGCACTTTTTGGTTATCCTAAAGCACGTGCGACAATCCTAGCCATCAGGACTCCGTGGACCCCTCCTTACCATCTAGGAGTATACGGACCCTCCTAACGTCATCTGACCCGCGTGCACCCCACCCAGCCATCTAGGAGTATCAGTTTCACTTTTAGGTCATCCTAATGCACGTGCGACAATTCTATCCATCTAGACCCGTGGACCCACCTAGCCATCTAGGAGTATACGGACCCTCCTTACGTCATCTGACCCACGTGCACCCGTCCCAGCCATTTAGGAGTATCAGTAGCACTTTTAGGTCATCCTAAAGCACGTGCGACAATCCTATCCATCTGGACCCCGTGGACCCCACCTAGCCATCTAGGAGTATACGGACCCTCCTCACGTCATCTGACCCACGTGCACCCTCCCAGCCATCGAGGAGCATCTGTAGAAATTTTAGGTCATCCTAAAGCACGTGCGACAATCCTATCCATCTGGACCCCGTGGATCCCTCCATGCCATCTAGGAGTATATGGACCCTCCTTACGTCATCTCACCTACGTGCACCCCTCCCAGCCATCTAGGGTAATCAGTAGCACTTTTAGGTCATCCTTAAGCACGTGCGACAATCCTAGCCATATTGACCCGTGGACCCCTCCTAGCCATCTAGGAGTATACGGACCCTCCTTACGTCATCTGACCCACGTGCACCCCTCCTAGCCATCTAGGAGTATACGGACCCTCCTTACGTCATCTGACCCACGTGCACCCCTCCCAGCCATCTAGGAGTATCAGTAGCACTTTTAGGTCATCCTAAAACACGTGCGACAATCCTAGCCATCTGGACCCCCTGGGATCCCTCCTAGCCATCTAGGAGTATACGGATCCTCCTTACGTCATCTGACCCACGTGCACCCCTCCCAGCCATCTAGGATCAGTAGCAATTTTAGGTCATCCTAAATCACGTGGGACAATCCTAACCATCTGGACCCCCATGGATCCCTCCTAGCCATCTAGAAGTATACGGACCCTCCTTACGTCATCTGACCTACGTGCACCCCTCCCAGCCATCTAGGAGCATCAGTAGCACTTTTAGGTCATCCTAAAGCACGTGCGACAATCCTAGCCATCTGGACCCTCGTGGATCCCTCCTAGCCATCTAGGAGTATACGGACCCTCCTTACGTCATCTGACCTACGTGGACCCCTCCTAGCCATCTAGGAGTATCAGTAGCACTTTTAGGTCATCCTAAAGCACGTGCAACAATCCTAGCCATATGGACCCCCGTGGACCCTCCTAGCCATCTAGGAGTATACGGACCCTCCTTACATCATCTCACTCACGTGCACAACTCCTAGCCATCTAGGAGTATACGGACCCTCCTTACGTCATCTGACCCACGTGCACCCCTCCCAGCCATCTAGGAGTATCAGTAGCACTTTTAGGTCATCCTAAAGCACGTGGGACAATCATAACCATCTGGACCCCCTGGGATCCCTCCTAGCCATCTAGGAGTATACGGACCCTCCTTACGTCATCTGACCCACGTGCACCCCACCCAGCCATCTAGGAGTATCAGTTTCACTTTTAGGTCATCCTAAAGCACGTGCGACAATTTTATCCATATAGACCCCGTGGACCCCTCCTTACCATCTAGGAGTATACGGACCCTCCTAACGTCATCTGACCCACGTGCACCCCACCCAGCCATCTAGGAGTATCAGTTTCACTTTTAGGTCATCCTAAAGCACGTGCGACAATTCTATCCATCTAGACCCCGTGGACCCCACCTAGCCATCTAGGAGTATACGGACCCTCATTACGTCATCTGACCCACGTGCATCCGTCCCAGCCATTTAGGAGTATCATTAGCACTTTTAGGTCATCCTAAAGCACGTGCGACAATCCTATCCATCTGGACCCCGTGGACCCCACCTAGCCATCGAGGAGTATACGGACCCTCCTCACGTCATCTGACCCACGTGCACCCTCCCAGCCATCGAGGAGTATCAGTAGAAATTTTAGGTCATCCTAAAGCACGTGCGACAATCCTATCCATCTGGACCCCGTGGATCTCTCCTAGCCATCTAGGAGTATACAGACCCTCCTTACGTCATCTCACCTACGTGCACCCCTCCCAGCCATCTAGGGTAATCAGTAGCACTTTTAGGTCATCCTTAAGCACGTGCGACAATCCTAGCCATATTGACCCCGTGGACCCTCCTAGCCATCTAGGAGTATACGGACCCTCCTTACGTCATCTGACCCACGTGCACCCCTCCTAGCCATCTAGGAGTATACGGACCCTCCTTACGTCATCTGACCCACGTGCACCCCTCCCTAGCCATCTAGGAGTATACGGACCCTCCTTACGTCATCTGACCCACGTGCACCCCTCCCAGCCATCTAGGAGTATCAGTAGCACTTTTAGGTCATCCTAAAGCACGTGGGACAATCATAACCATCTGGACCCCCTGGGATCCCTCCTAGCCATCTAGGAGTATACGGACCCTCCTTACGTCATCTGACCCACGTGCACCCCACCCAGCCATCTAGGAGTATCAGTTTCACTTTTAGGTCATCCTAAAGCACGTGCGACAATTTTATCCATATAGACCCCGTGGACCCCTCCTTACCATCTAGGAGTATACGGACCCTCCTAACGTCATCTGACCCACGTGCACCCCACCCAGCCATCTAGGAGTATCAGTTTCACTTTTAGGTCATCCTAAAGCACGTGCGACAATTCTATCCATCTAGACCCCGTGGATCCCACCTAGCCATCTAGGAGTATACGGACCCTCATTACGTCATCTGACCCACGTGCATCCGTCCCAGCCATTTAGGAGTATCAGTAGCACTTTTAGGTCATCCTAAAGCACGTGCGACAATCCTATCCATCTGGACCCGTGGACCCCACCTAGCCATCGAGGAGTATACGGACCCTCCTCACGTCATCTGACCCACGTGCACCCTCCCAGCCATCGAGGAGTATCAGTAGAAATTTTAGGTCATCCTAAAGCACGTGCGACAATCCTATCCATCTGGACCCCGTGGATCTCTCCTAGCCATCTAGGAGTATACGGACCCTCCTTACGTCATCTCACCTACGTGCACCCCTCCCAGCCATCTAGGGTAATCAGTAGCACTTTTAGGTCATCCTAAAGCACGTGCGACAATCCTAGCCTCTGGACCCCCGTGGATCCCTCCTAGCCATCTAGGAGTATACGGATCCTCCTTACGTCATCTGACCCACGTGCACCCCTCCCAGCCATCTAGGATCAGTAGCACTTTTAGGTCATCCTAAATCACGTGGGACAATCCTAACCATCTGGACCCCGTGGATCCCTCCTAGCCATCTAGAAGTATACGGACCCTCCTTACGTCATCTGACCTACGTGCACCCCTCCCAGCCATCTAGGAGCATCAGTAGCACTTTTAGGTCATCCTAAAGCACGTGCGACAATCCTAGCCATCTGGACCCCGTGGATCCCTCCTAGCCATCTAGGAGTATACGGACCCTCCTTACATCATTGACCAACGTGCACCCCTCCCAGCCATCTAGGAGTATCAGTAGCACTTTTAGGTCATCCTAAAGCATGTGCAACAATCCTAGCCATATGGACCCCGTGGACCCCTCCTAGCCATCTAGGAATATACGGACCCTCCTTACATCATCTCACCCACGTGCACAGCTCCTAGCCATCTAGGAGTATACGGACCCTCCTTACGTCATCTGACCCACGTGCACCCCACCCAGCCATCTAGGAGTATCAGTTTCACTTTTGGGTCATCCTAAAGCACGTGCGACAATTTTATCCATATAGACCCGTGGACCCCTCCTTACCATCTAGGAGTATACGGACCCTCCTAACGTCATCTGACCCACGTGCACCCCACCCAGCCATCTAGGAGTATCAGTTTCACTTTTAGGTCATCCTAAAGCACGTGCGACAATTCTATCCATCTAGACCCCGTGGACCCCACCTAGCCATCTAGGAGTATACGGACCCTCCTTACGTCATCTGACCCACGTGCATCCGTCCCAGCCATTTAGGAGTATCAGTAGCACTTTTAGGTCATCCTAAAGCACGTGCGACAATCCTATCCATCTGGACCCCGTGGACCCAACTAGCCATCTAGTAGTATACGGACCCTCCTCACGTCATCTGACCCACGTGCACCCTCCCAGCCATCGAGGAGTATCAGTAGAAATTTTAGGTCATCCTAAAGCACGAGCGACAATCCTATCCATCTGGACCCCCGTGGATCTCTCCTAGCCATCTAGGAGTATACGGACCCTCCTTACGTCATCTCACCTACGTGCACCCCTCCCAGCCATCTAGGGTAATCAGTAGCACTTTTAGGTCATCCTTAAGCACGTGCGACAATCCTAGCCATATTGACCCCCGTGGACCCCTCCTAGCCATCTAGGAGTATACGGACCCTCCTTACGTCATCTGACCCACGTGCACCCCTCCTAGCCATCTAGGAGTATACGGACCCTCCTTACGTCATCTGACCCACGTGCACCCCTCCCTGCCATCTAGGAGTATCAGTAGCACTTTTAGGTCATCCTAAAGCACGTGCGACAATCCTAGCCTCTGGACCCCCGTGGATCCCTCCTAGCCATCTAGGAGTATACGGATCCTCCTTACGTCATCTGACCCACGTGCACCCCTCCCAGCCATCTAGGATCAGTAGCACTTTTAGGTCATCCTAAATCACGTGGGACAATCCTAACCATCTGGACCCCGTGGATCCCTCCTAGCCATCTAGAAGTATACGGACCCTCCTTACGTCATCTGACCTACGTGCACCCCTCCCAGCCATCTAGGAGCATCAGTAGCACTTTTAGGTCATCCTAAAGCACGTGCGACAATCCTAGCCATCTGGACCCCCGTGGATCCCTCCTAGCCATCTAGGAGTATACGGACCCTCCTTACATCATCTGACCAACGTGCACCCCTCCCAGCCATCTAGGAGTATCAGTAGCACTTTTAGGTCATCCTGAAGCATGTGCAACAATCCTAGCCATATGGACCCCGTGGACCCCTCCTAGCCATCTAGGAATATACGGACCCTCCTTACATCATCTCACCCACGTGCACAGCTCCTATCCATCTAGGAGTATACGGACCCTCCTTACGTCATCTGACCCACGTGCACCCCTCCCAGCCATCTAGGAGTATCAGTAGCACTTTTAGGTCATCCTAAAGCACGTGGGACAATCATAACCATCTGGACCCCCTGGGATCCCTCCTAGCCATCTAGGAGTGTACGGACCCTCCTTACGTCATCTGACCCACGTGCACCCCACCCAGCCATCTAGGAGTATCAGTTTCACTTTTAGGTCATCCTAAAGCACGTGCGACAATTCTATCCATATAGACCCCGTGGACCCCTCCTTACCATCTAGGAGTATACGGACCCTCCTAACGTCATCTGACCCACGTGCACCCCACCCAGCCATCTAGGAGTATCAGTTTCACTTTTAGGTCATCCTAAATCACGTGCGACAATTCTATCCATCTAGACCCCGTGGACCCCACCTAGCCATCTAGGAGTATACGGACCCTGCTTACGTCATCTGACCCACGTGCACCCGTCCCAGCCATTTAGGAGTATCAGTAGCACTTTTAGGTCATCCTAAAGCACGTGCGACAATCCTATCCATCTGGACCCCGTGGACCCCACCTAGCCATCTAGGAGTATACGGACCCTCCTCACGTCATCTGACCCACGTGCACCCTCCCAGCCATCGAGGAGTATCAGTAGAAATTTTAGGTCATCCTAAAGCACGTGCGACAATCCTATCCATCTGGACCCCGTGGATCCCTCCTAGCCATCTAGGAGTATACGGACCCTCCTTACGTCATCTCACCTACGTGCACCCCTCCCAGCCATCTAGGGTAATCAGTAGCACTTTTAGGTCATCCTTAAGCACGTGCGACAATCCTAGCCATATTGACCCCGTGGACCCCTCCTAGCCATCTAGGAGTATACGGACCCTCCTTACGTCATCTGACCCACGTGCTCCCCTCCTAGCCATCTAGGAGTATACGGACCCTCCTTACGTCATCTGACCCACGTGCACCCTTCCCTGCCATCTAGGAGTATCAGTAGCACTTTTAGGTCATCCTAAAGCACGTGCGACAATCCTAGCCATCTGCACCCCGTGGATCCCTCCTAGCCATCTAGGAGTATACGGATCCTCCTTACGTCATCTGACCCACGTGCACCCCTCCCAGCCATCTAGGATCAGTAGCACTTTTAGGTCATCCTAAATCACGTGGGACAATCCTAACCATCTGGACCCCCGTGGATCCCTCCTAGCCATCTAGAAGTATACGGACCCTCCTTACGGCATCTGACCTACGTGCACCCCTCCCAGCCATCTAGGAGCATCAGTAGCACTTTTAGGTCATCCTAAAGCACGTGCGACAATCCTAGCCATCTGGACCCTCCTGGATCCCTCCTAGCCATCTAGGAGTATACGGACCCTCCTTACGTCATCTGACCTACGTGCACCCCTCCCAGCCATCTAGGAGTATCAGTAGCACTTTAGGTCATCCTAAAGCATGTGCAACAATCCTAGCCATATGGACCCCCGTGGACCCCTCCTAGCCATCTAGGAGTATACGGACCCTCCTTACATCATCTCACCCACGTGCACAGCTCCTAGCCATCTAGGAGTATACGGACCCACCTTACGTCATCTGACCCACGTGCACCCCTCCCAGCCATCTAGGAGTATCAGTAGCACTTTTAGGTTATCCTAAGGCACGTGGGACAATCATAACCATCTGGACCCCCTGGGATCCCTCCTAGCCATCTAGGAGTATACGGACCCTCCTTACATCATCTGACCCACGTGCACCCCTCCCAGCCATCTAGGAGTATCAGTAGCACTTTTAGGTCATCCTCAAGCACGTGCGACAATCCTAGCCATATGGACCCCCGTGGACCCCTCCTAGCCATCTAGGAGTATACGGACCCTCCTTACATCATCTGACCCACGTGCACAGCTCCTAGCCATCTAGGAGTATACGGACCCTCCTTACGTCATCTGACCCACGTGCACCCCTCCCAGCCATCTAGGAGTATCAGTAGCACTTTTAGTTCATTATAAAGCACGTGCGACAATCCTAGCCATCTGGACCCCCGTGGATCCCTCCTAGCCATCTAGGAGTATACGGACCCTCCTAACGTCATCTGACCTATGTGCACCCTCCCAGCCATCTAGGAGTATCAGTAGCACTTTTTGGTCATCCTAAAGCACGTGCGACAATCCTAGCCATCAGGACCCCGTGGACCCCTCCTTACCATCTAGGAGTATATGGACCCTCCTAACGTCATCTGACCACGTGCACCCCACCCAGCCATCTAGGAGTATCAGTTGCACTTTTAGGTCATCCTAAAGCACGTGCGACAATTCTATCCATCTGGACCCCGTGGACCCCACCTAGCCATCTAGGAGTATACGGACCCTCCTTACGTCATCTGACCCACGTGCACCCTCCCAGCCATCTAGGAGTATCAGTAGAAATTTTAGGTCATCCTAAAGCACGTGCGACAATCCTATCCATCTGGACACCCGCGGATCCCTCATAGCTATCTAGGAGTATACGGACCCTCCTTACGTCATCTCACCTACGTGCACCCCTGCCAGCCATCTAGGAGTATCAGTAGCACTTTTAGGTCATCCTAAAGCACGTGCGACAATCCTAGCCATGTGGACCCCCGTGGACCCCTCCTAGCCATCTAGGAGTATACGGACCCTCCTTACGTCATCTGACCCACGTGCACCCCTCCTAGCTGATGCGGGTAGGTCCCGATTTTCACAGATTTGTGTGGAGGGAAGGATGAACACGAAGAACACGTGAAGAACGATGAACACAAAGAGGGGAAATCAAACACACAAAGGTAAATAGCAAGTAGCAACCCGGCAAGAATCGACTGGCAACAAATCCCGAGGGCAGCCCCCAATCCTCCTCTCCCAAGCACACCTTACTCTTAGGATTGTTTGTCCAATTGGTCAATCCAACCAACCCGATAGAATCACCGTAAGATGAAAGATTGGCAAGTAATCGCAACTACAAGCGGAGCCTTGGTATCCACGCAGGGATCTTCTCCTCAAGAGGAGGCCTTGGTTCATCACATGTGGAGGTCTTGATTCATCTCCATAGGAGGAAGGAGACGCTTTGAGAAGAAGGAGCAAGGCTCTACTTTAGTTCCCAAATCATAGTCTAACCCTAACCCTAGGCAGAGGAGGGTATTTATAGTCCATGAGGCGAAGGGGTAAGTTGTGGGCCGTTACATGGGCTTCAGCCCGAATCTTCCCATGTCCAGCGGTAGTACCGCTGCGCCAGCGGTAGTACCGCTGGGGTTAAATGCGCTCGCTGGCGGTAGTACGAAGCGGGTACCGGGAGGTACCGTAGGGGTATCCAGTGGCGTTTTCGGACGTGCCGGTACCTCCAGCGGTACCTCTGGCGGTAGTACCGTGATCTGGGCCTGGCGGTAGTACCGCTGGGGCGGCGGTAGTACCGCTGCCTGGAACTCCACGCATGTCTTTATCTTCAGCGGTAGTACGTCTGGTGCAGCTGCCTGGGTCCTGGCGGTAGTACCGCCGAGCTGATGCTTCGTCTTCTTCATCTTCCTTCGACTCGTTCCTTGTCCAATTCTGCACTTGCTTGGTGATCTTCTTGGTAGTTGTTCCTGAGTATGCACAACGTATCCGAATGAAGTAGCAAACCATTCAAAGGAGTGTCGAGATCACACATGGATAGGAGCGAATTCACCTTATCATGGAGAGCTTTGACTCTTGCTCTTGTCATTGGGCCACTTGGTGTAGACGCCGTAGGCGGGCTACATCATCCCCCCCCCTTGGAAAAGAGTCGTCCTCGACTCTTGGTCCTCTCATCGCTTGATGTCCAAGTATGGCGAGAGGTCGGCGACGTTGAAG
Source organism: Poa pratensis (assembly GCA_947311845.1). Lineage (NCBI taxonomy): Eukaryota > Viridiplantae > Streptophyta > Magnoliopsida > Poales > Poaceae > Poa > Poa pratensis. The sequence continues at coordinate 72,957,566 of CAMZMU010000085.1, forward strand.
TGTCATGGACCAATGCTTGGAGTTGGAGATGTCGATCTTGTAGCATTGTTGTTGATGCGCTTGATAACCTTGAAAGGTCCATCTCCACGAGGGTGAAGCTTGGACTTCCTTGCATCCGGAAAGCGATCTTTGCGAAGGTGTAGCCACACAAGTCTCCTTCTTCAAATATCATGGCGCGCTTGTGTTTGTTCATCTTCGTAGCATGGTCTTTGTTGTGCTTCTCGAGAGTAGTTCTTGTTTCCTCATGGAGCTTCTTCATGTAAGCGGCTCGCTTGTCGAAGTCCATGTTAACTTGCTCACGGAGTGGAAGTGGTAGCATGTCGAGCGCGGTGTAGGGGTTGGACCATAGACGATCTCGAAGGGTGTTCTCTTTGTTGCGCGATGTAGTGCTCGATTGTAGGCGAACTCGGCGTGTGGGATGCACTCTTCCCAATTCTTCAAGTTAGGCTTGATCAACACACGAAGGAGTGTAGATAGGCTTCGGTTCACCACTTCGGTTTGGCCATCGGTTTGAGGGTGGTATGCGGTGGAGAATAGTTGCTTGATTCCCATCTTGGCCATCAAAGTCTTCCAAAAATAGCTCACGAACTTGGTCACGATCCGACACAATGGTCTTGGCACTCCATGAAGACGGACGATTTCCCTGAAAAACAAAGTAGCAATGTGTGAAGCATCGTCGCTCTTGTTGCAAGGTATAAAGTGTGCCATTTTAGAGAAGCGATCAATGACGACAAAGATGGAATCCTTGTTTGTTTTAGTGCGTGGGAGTCCTAAGACAAAATCCATAGCTATATCGGACCATGGGTGATGTGGAATAGGCAATGGTGTGTATAACCATGAGAGTTTAGAGTAGACTTAGCTTTGAGACATGTAGAACATCGTCGAACTAGGCGTTCCACATCACGCTTCATTCTAGGCCAATAGTAGTTGGTGGAGAGCATGGCTAGGTCTTGTCGCGCCAAATGACCCATGAGTGTCCTCCATGAGATTCCTTCAAAAGGACCAAACGAAGCGAAGACTCGGGTATACATAGTTTGTTAGCCTTAAACAAGAAACCTTTGTGCAAATAGAAATCACCAATTCCTTTGTGCTCCGAACATTGAGCGAAAATGTCTCCAAAGAAAGCATCGGTAGCATACAACTCTTTAATCTCATCCAAACCCAAGACACTAATGTCAAGACGTGTAAGTAGGTTGGCCTTGCGGGATAGAGCATCCGCGACCACATTGTCTTTACCTTTCTTGTATTTGATTACAAAAGTGAAAGACTCAATGAACTCAACCCACTTAGCATGTCTTTTGTTCAAATTTGTTTGACTTTTCAAATATTTCAAGGATTCATGGTCGGAATGAATGACAAATTCCTTAGGACGAAGGTAATGTTGCCACACATCCAAAACACGAACCAAAGCAAATAACTCTTTGTCATAAATGGGGTAATTCAAGCGAGCTCCATCTAGTTTCTCACTATGGTATGCGATGGGTCTACCATTTTGCATAAGCACTCCACCAATGCCCAATCCACTTGCATCGCATTCAATCTCAAATGTCTTAGAGAAATCCGGAAGGGCAAGGAGTGGTGCTTCGGTTAATAACCGTTTGAGCTCATTGAAAGCAAAATCATGTGCATTGCCCCAAATGAAAGGTACATTCTTCTTTGTAAGTTCATGGAGGGGGCAAGCAATTGTGGAAAAATCCTTGATGAAACGGCGTAAAATCCGGCAAAACCAAGAAAACGTCTCAACTCCTCAAGTGATGTCGGAAAAGGCCAAGTCCGAATTGCTTGTATCTTGGCATCATCAACTTCAACTCCATCCGAAGAAACAACAAAACCCAAGAAAACAAGTTTGTTGGTGGCAAAAGTGCACTTAGAAAGATTTGCATAAAGCTTTTCATTGCGAAGAACCAACAAAACTTGAGCAACATGAGAAGTGTGCTCTTCCAAAGACTTGCTATAATAAGGATGTCGTCAAAGTATACCACAACAAATTTGCCAATGAAAGGACGCAAAACATGATTCATGAGACGCATAAAGTAGAAGGTGCATTGGAAAGACCAAATGGCATGACGAGCCACTCATAAAGACCAAGCTTAGTTTTAAATGCGGTCTTCCATTCATCACCTTCACACATGCGTATTTGGTGATATCCACTTTTAAGATCAATTTTGGAGAATATAGCGGAACCACAAAGCTCATCGAGCATATCATCAAGGCGAGGGATAGGATGGCGATACCGAACGGTGATGGCGTTGATGGGGCGACAATCCATGCAAAGGCGAAGAGTGTTGTCGTGCTTGGGTACCAAGATGACGGGCACGGCACACGGACTCAAGCTCTCGCGGATGTGTCCCATGGCAAGAAGTTCTTGTATTTGCCGCTCGATCTCCTTTGTTTCTTCGGGGTTGGTGCGGTAAGGAGCGCGGTTTGGTAGCGGTGCGCCGGGAACAAGGTCGATGCGGTGCTCGATTCCGCGTAGAGGAGGTAGTCCCGGTGGCACTCTTGAGGGAAGACATCTTCAAAGTCCTTCAAAAGAGACAACAAAGAAGGAGGAAGGTTTGTGAAAGTGTTAGTCATAGAAACTTCACCCTTGCATATGAGCACATAGTGTAGGGTGGATGGGTTTTCTCTCAACTCCCTCATCTCTCTCTTTGTGGCAAATAGTGTAAGTTTTGTGGGAACTCTCTTTGAAGTGTCACACTCATTTGGCTTGTGGCTCTCACTCACTTTTGGTGGTCTCTCGCTCACCACTCATCTCACTAGACGAACGATCTTGTTGTGCCCTTGCAATGGTCTTGGCGTTGTCGGCGATGACTTGACTTGGTGTCATGGGACGAAGGACGAAGGTCTTGTCGTTGTTCTTGAAGCTATAGTAGTTTGTTCGTCCATCATGCATAGCACCCTTGTCAAATTGCCATGGACGCCCAAGGAGTAAGTGACAAACGTTCATAGGCACAACATCACAATCAACCGTATCTTCATAGGCTCCAATCTTGAAGGACACTTGCACCATGTGTTGAATCTTGACGGCTCCGGTATCACTCAACCATTGCACATGGTAAGGATGTGGGTGCTTCTTGAACTTCAAGTTGAGCTTATCACAAAGTTCTTTGCTCGCTAGGTTGTGGCAACTTCCACCATCTATGATGACCTTGATGGACTTTCCATTGACTCCCGCTCTGTTGAAACAAGTTGCATCTTTGGTCTTCTTCTACTTGAACATTGGTGGTTAAAGCTCTTGCCACAACCAAGGAAGGGTCTTTGTTGTCGCCATCACAATATATCTCATTTCTTCTTCTTGAGCACTTTGCATTGTGGCGACCTTGTTCAAAGCATTGTACTCATCTTCACTCATAGATTCATACTCTCCCATGTCATTGATGATCATGACCTTCTTGTTGGTGCACTCAAAAGATTTGTGCCCTTGTCCGCCGCACTTGTAGCATTGCAAAGTCTTGTGCCGGACGAAGATCCTTGAGGCGCCTTGGAGGGAGGTACTTTCTTGAAAGGTTGAGGCGCTTGAGGTGTCGAAGTAGAGACTCTTGGAGGACCTCGAGTGTTCGCTTGAGGAAGAGCTTGTGAAGGTGTAGGAGTTGACGAAGAAGGCTTGTTGGCGTAGAATGCCTTTGTCTTGAGGTATTTGAGCTCTTCAAGCACGTGGCGCTCGGCCTTGGAAGCTTGATGTACTAGCTCTACCAAAGAGGCATATGGTTGGAACTCCACGATCTTCTTGATGGGATAGTTGAGGCCATTCATGAAACGAGCCATGGATTGCTCTTCGTACTCGTTGACATTGGCTCTCATCATGGAGATTTCCATTTCCTTGTAGTACTCATCAACCGACTTCAAACCTTGCTTCAACTCTTGCAACTTCTTGTATAAGTCTCTAGTGTAATGGCTTGGCACGAAGCGCTTGTACATGGTTTCTTTCATTTCAACCCAAGTGTCAATTGGTTGTTGGTGGTTAGCGACGAGCATCTTGTAGTTGTTCCCACCACAAGAGGCATACTCTTCAAACTCCATCGAGGCTAAGGCAACCTTCTTGTTGTCGGAGAAGCGTTGCACGCGGAAGATCTTGTCAACCTTGAGTACCCATGAGAAGTAAGCTTCCGGATCACTTGTGCCGTAGAACTTGGGTATGTCAAAGCGGACGTTGGTCAAGTCATCATAGTCGTCACGTGGCCACCACGTGGGAATGCACGTCCACGTCTCCTTCGGTTGAGTCCATCACCATTGTGTTGGCTTGACTCGTTATCACTTGACTCGGAACGTTGGTGTTGGTGACGATCATGAGGAAGCTCTTGTTGAGGAACGGGTTGCTCGACATTGTTCGCATTGTCATGGTTTTGATGACGTGGCCTTGGAGGATGACGAGGGTGACGTCCTTGTTCACCAAAGTCATTCGCACCCGGAACGCCATTGTCATTAGCCAATGGGTCATGACGATCACGTCGTGGCGGTGGTGGTGATGGTATGCGTGCGCGACGATCATCATTTTGGTGAGGTTGTTCTTGATGCGCATTGGCATTGTTCGCGTGAAGATCATGTGGTTGTTCAACGATAGGAGGAGGTCGTTCATGGGCGTCGCTCCTTGAATCATGTTGACGTTCTTGTCGAGGTTCATGACGTCCATGATGTGCTTGTGTCGACCTTGAGGTGCTTCTTGTACGGCTTGAGCGTGAAGGAGCTCGTTGTCGCGCAAGGTTGTTGATAGCTTCGGTCATCCGCTCCATGTTCGCATTGATTGGTTGAAGTTGGCATCATGAGTTTGGAGACGGCGCTCGTAGCGGCCTAAGCCATCACGAACAAGGTGTCGAAGACCGACGAACTCGGATTGTGTGACATAGCCATGATCACCGCGAACTCCACCATGGATTTCCTCATCCGAGCTTGAGCTTCCGTTTGTACTTCCCCTAAACATTTCTCAAGAACAAGTGAGATATGTGGTAAGGAAAAACCAAGACAAACTATATCCCAAGTATAATGTGGCTTGAGAGGAGAGTATCCGGTTCTAACACCCAACACACACACTTATGAGGATAGGAAGGTATGAAGTGGCAAACGAAACAAGCAAACCCGCCGACAAGTATATTGTCAAAGGTAGAGAAAATCCACAATGATCAAATTACCAAAGAAACTCCAACCACAAATGATGAAGAAACACACACAAAAGCGAATAATGGGGTTGGGCGACCAAAGGGCGAGCACTCGAAGATAGACAACCTAACGAAGACTACGTGCTCAAATGTCACCCAACACAAGAAGGACGCTAGCTCAATTGCTTTTTGTGGGCAACGGATTTGCACAAGAGTTAACACTCACACTCACTTTGGCGGTCTTAGCTTTGTCGCAACCTACAAGAGATGAACTTGGCACCACTTGATTCTTTTCTTTTCTCTCTTTTTTTTTTGATTTTTGCTTTTTGACGATGATTCCTTCTCTTTTGCTAGTGCCAAGCTCTCTAACGATACACACTCGCCAATACTTGAAGACAAACACTCAACACGTGCAATGCCTCGCAATATCACCGAGCTAGTCCAATAGGTTAAGTTGCGCGAAAGGAAGAAGGGCTCACAACGGAAATGATGGTGGGGGAATGTCGAGTCCTTGGTGGCGTCGTCGCTTGGCGTTGATGATGCGTTGCTGCGGAAGCTTATCAGTGTTGTAGACGTAAAGCACACCAAGAAAGGACTCAAACCAAAGAGGAAATGCCAAAAACGAACCGAGGAAAAGAAAAATTTGCTGAAAAATCTGACCCTGGCGGTAGTACCGTTGCGCACGAATCTGCGCGATTTTGACTCGAATTAGGGTTAGACTATGATTTGGGAACTAAAGTAGAGGCTTACTCCTTCTTCTCAAAGTGTCTCTTTCCTCCTATGGAGATGACTCAAGGCTTCCCCTTGTGGAGATGAACCAAGGCCTCCTCTTGAGGAGAAGATCCCTACGTGGATACCAAGGCTTCCGCTTGTAGTTGCGATTACTTGCTAATCTTCCCTCTTTGAGTGGCTAGATTGGGTTGGTTGGATTGACCAATTGGACAAACAATCCTAAGAGTAAGGTGTGCTTGGGAGAGGAGAATTGGGGGCTACCCTCGGGGATTTGTAACCAATTGAGTCTTGCCGAGTTGCTACTTGCTATTTACCCCTGTTTTGAGTGATTCCCCTCTTTTGGTGTTCTTCGTTCTTCGCGTGTTCCTCGTGTTCATCTTTCCCTCCGCACAAATCCGTGAAATTCGGGACCAACCTACATCATATGGTATCAGAGCTCTAGGTTGACACGGATTTGATTTGTGTTTCCACCAAAGTCCACCAAATTTTTCTTCGTTTTTAAGAAATTCGAAATTTCCACCAAAAATAGCCTTGCCTTGATTCGAGCCGATCTGTCGATTCGTTCCGTTTTTGGTAGTTTTTGTCCATGGATCTGTTGCTTTAGCACCCCCTCCACCTTTGTTTGCGTTCCCTAGCCTTAATTTTGCCAATTTCCCACGAATTTGAGGATTTTTCGGGTCCAATTTCCGCCCAAAATCGAAAGTCAACCATCAGAAATCGGGCAGGCCGATACTACCGGGTTTTCAAAATTTGGCCGAATTTTTTTCTTTTTCCTCGGTTCGTTTTGCCATTTCCTCTTTGGTTTGAGTCCTTCTTGGTGTGCCTTACGTCCTCGACATCGACAAGCTTCCGCAGCAACGCATCTTCAACGCCAAGCGACGACGCCACCAAGGACTCGACATTTTCCCCACCACCATAATCCGTTGTGAGCCCTTCTTCCTTTCGTGTACCTTGACCTATCGGACTAGCTCTTTGATATTGCGGGGCATTGCACTTGCGAGTGATTGTCTTAAAGTATTGGCGAGTGTGTTTCGTTAGAGATCTTGGCACTAGCAAAAGAGAAGGAATCATCGTCAAAAGCAAAAATCAAAAAAAAAAGAGAAGAGAAAAGAAAAGAATCAAGTGGTGCCAAGTATCATTTCTTGTAGGTTGCGACAAAGCTTGAACCGCCAAAGTGAGTGAGTGTGTAACTCTTGTGCAAATCCGTTGCCCATCAAAAAGCAATTGAGCTAGGATGGCGATACCGAACAGTGATGGCGTTGATGGGACGACAATCCATGCAAAGGCGAAGAGTGTTGTCGTGCTTGGGTACCAAGATGACGGGCACGGCGCACGGACTCAAGCTCTCGCGGATATGTCCAATGGCAAGAAGTTCTTGTATTTGCCGTTCGATCTCCTTTGTCTCCTCGGGGTTGGTGCGGTAAGGAGCGCGGTTTGGTAGCGGTGCGCCGGGAACAAGGTCGATGCGGTGCTCGATTCCGCGTAGAGGAGGTAGTCCCGGTGGCACATCTTGAGGGAAGACGTCCTCAAAGTCCTTCAAAAGAGACAACAAAGAAGGAGGAAGGTTTATGAAAGTGTTAGTCATAGAAACTTCACCCTTGCATATGAGCACATAGTGTAGGGTGGACGGGTTCTCTCTCAACTCCCTTATCACTCTTTTGGTGGCACATAATGTAAGTTTTGTGGGAACTCTCTTTGAAGTGTCACACTCATTTGGCTTGTGGCTCTCACTCACTTTATGATGGGTCTCTCGCTCACCACACATCTCACTAGGCGAACGATCTTGTTGTTCCCTTGCCATAGTCTTGGCGTTGTCGGCGATGACTTGACTTGGTGTCATGGGACGAAGGACGTAGGTCTTGTCGTTGTTCTTGAAGCTATAGTAGTTTGTCCTTCCATCATGCATAGCACCCTTGTCAAATTGCCATGGACGCCCAAGGAGTAAGTGACAAACGTTCATAGGCACAACATCACAATCAACCTTATCTTCATAGGCTCCAATCTTGAAGGACACTTGCACCATGTGTTGAATCTTGACGGCTCCGGTATCACTCAACCATTGCACATGGTAAGGATGTGGGTGCTTCTTAAACTTCAAGTTGAGCTTGTCACAAAGTTCTTTGCTCGCTAGGTTGTGGCAACTTCCACCATCTATGATGACCTTGACGGACTTGCCATTGATTCCCGCTCTAGTGTGAACAAGTTGCATCTTTGGTCTTCTTCCACTTGAACATTGGTGGTTAAAGCTCTTCCCACAACCAAGGAAGGTTATTGTCGCCGTCACAATATATTTCACTTTCTTCTTCTTGAGCACTTTGCATTGTGGCGACCTTGTTCAAAGCATATACTAATCTTCACTCATAGATTCATACTCTCCCATGTCATTGATGATCATGACATTCTTGTTGGTGCACTCAAAAGATTTGTGCCCTTGTCCGCCGCACTTGTAGCATTGCAAAAGTCTTGTGCCGGACGAAGATCCTTGAGGCGCCTTGGTATTGGGAGGTACTTTCTTGAAAGGTTGAGGCGCTTGAGATGTCAATGTAGAGACTCTTGGAGGACCTCGAGTGTTCGCTTGAGGAAGAGCTTGTGAAGGTGTAGTAGTTGACGAAAAGGTTTGTTGGCGTAGAATGCCTTTGTCTTGAGGTATTTGAGCTCTTCAAGCACGTGGTTGGAACTCCACGATCTTCTTGATGGGATAGTTGAGGCCATTCATGAAACGAGCCATATATTGCTCTTCGTACTCGTTGACATTGGCTATCAGCATGGAGATTTCCATTTCCTTGTAGTACTCGTCAACCGACTTCAAACCTTGCTTCAACTCTTGTAACTTCTTGTATAAGTCTCTAGTGTAATGGCTTGGCACGAAGCGCTTGTGCATTGTTTCTTAAATCTCAACCCAAGTGTCAATTGGGTGTTGGTGGTTAGTGACGCGAGCATCTTGTAGTTGTTCCCACCACAAGAGGGCATACTCTTCAAACTCCATCGAGACTAAGGCAACCTTCTTGATGTCGGAGTAGCGTTACACGCAGAAGATCTTGTCAACCTTGAGTACCCATGAGAAGTAAGCTTCCGGGTCACTCGTGCCGTAGAACTTGGGTATGTCAAAGCGGACGTTGGTCAATGATGAGGAATAGGTTCCTCTTGGGTGGCCCAATCTTCACGGATTGACGAACGAGGGGACGAACTCACGCAAGAACACGAAGAACACGAGGAAGAACGCCAAGAACACAAGAACACGCACAAGATACAAGAACCGTTTCCCTTACCGTCGGTCCAACCGGTCCAATAGAATCCACACGAAGGTGGAGAGATTGGCAAGTAGTCAAACTACAAGTAGAGGTCTTGAATCCACAAGGGGATCTATCCACTAGGGGAGGAACCATCCCCACAAGGGGAGGAAGGAGACCTTTGAGAAGAAGGAGTCTAGCTCTATTCTAATCTCAAAACATAGTCTATCTAGATCTGGAGGGGGTAGGTGCCTATTTATAGTGTTGACCAAAGGGGTAGGTGGGTGGATAAGATTACAGGGCACAGAGGCCGTTCCAGCGCGCAGGCCCGCCCGCAGCGGTAGTACCGGACTGAACCCGGTAGTACCGGGTGCGCGGTAGTACCGGGCCAGTTCCGGGGCCACTACCGGGATGGAACCCGAGGACACCCGAGGCTCCCGGGAGATCCGGTAGTAGACCCGGAAGTTGGCGCGGTAGTACGCGCCGGCGTGTGGCGGTAGTACCGGGGCGAGTCCGGTAGTACCGCCAGGTGCAGTTTCTTCTTCCTCCTCCGTTTCCAAGCCACCGTCTTGTCGGACTCCATTCCTCTTGTGTCTTGACCATCTTCCCGTGGACTCGTACTCGTCATGACTAGCAATACAAAGTGACGATGGTCAAGTAGTATACCATTCCAAAGTGTCATATCAAGGTTCGCATAGAGGAAGGAGTTCACCTTTGATGTCCATGGTGACTTGTGGAGTGTTGTAGTGCTTGACATGGTGATGGACGTGACCCGGGCTACATCATCTCCCCTCCCTTTAAAAAGAGTCATCCTCGACTCTTGCTCTTCATCACCATGTAAAGGGGGTAGATGTGTTGTCGAAGAATTGGAATTCACCATGGCTACAAACACTAAAGACCAAGCAAAGCATGTGTGTGCAAAAGAGGAGCATATCAACAATGACATGTCCATTCTTTGTCATTGCACCGTTAGCACAACACAAAAATATGAAAATGTATTGCACATGCAAAGTCAAAGTGCAAGCAATCCAATGTAACATCTTCAAAATATCATCATGGTGTCAAACAAAGCACATGAAAGAGCAAGTTTTCTTCATAATTGTTGCTACACCAAATTGGTAGAAACCAAAACACTCATGACAAGACATGCATAAAATGTCATTATGGTTGCAAACAAGCCATTGGAAAGAACAATTGTTCATCATATTTGTGGCAACACATAAATCATCCATGTGAAAGATCAAGTAAACATGCTTGTCATAGGGAAAAGCAATATCACCAACATGTTTGCAAACAAACCAAAAGCAAGAGAAATTGTTCAACTTGTTTGATGCAAAACATGAGAAAGATTCTAGAGTTGGATTTGTTTCACAACTCACATGTATGCTCTCAAGAGCTCTTTTTGTCAACTCATGCTCAATTGAGGTTGACATTATCATGCGGTTACCGGCACACACAAGACACCATATAAAGAAATTATGTGCATGGTATATGAACACATCATCCATCATGAAGTGTCTCTTCACTTGCACATCACCAACCACACAAAATCAATTGAAAATATGACATATGTGGATAGTCACTATGCAAAGTGAAGGATGGAACAAGGTCCATAAAAGAAAACGAAACATCTCCAAAAAGTGAGAAAGCTATGGGGGCAATCTCATTATCAATCATTTCAACATTATTGCAAGCAACACATGTGAAAGAAGAATTGTTCAACATATTGCAAGCAACAATGGGAGAAAAGTGGAAACATTCATAACAAGGCATGCTCATGGCAAAATCACTCAAATAAGTAATTCCACATGATCAACATTGGTTTCAAACAAAGTATCACAAGGGAATAAGAACGAATCATATGATGGTGCAAGAAAATCATCCATAGCATGCAAACAATCATAGTTCATCATGTCCACTAGCGGATCATGGTCACAACAACACCCATACCTTTGTAGTCCCGCTCATGTGAAGTAGGTGTTGAAGTAGTAGGGGCTTCCATGTAGCCGACTTGTTCATCTTGAAGTAGACATGGGGTGGCATCATCATCATCCTCCATGTACATCTTCTCCATTTGAGGCACCGTCATGTCAAGGAGTGGCGTCTCATCATCCATGGAACCTAGCACACAATGAGAAAACGCACTAGAGGTAGAGGTTAAGTTGTTAGAAATCGAAATGGCCTCACAAGACCTATCAACTACCTCTCTCAACTCAAGTGGCGTATCACTCATTCCCTCAAAGTGAAAGCACTCAAACTACATATGGTGGAGGCACTCAACTCACACTCACTCTCACTCAAGTGGGCTAAGTGGCTCTCATTCTCACATGGATTGGTACCATCTCGTAACTCAAGCTCATAGGGATAGGCTCGGTTCCTCAACTCCATACGCCTCCAAGGTTGAAGGGAAACTCCCATGCTCAACCTCCTCAACCATCTCGCCTCCAAAGGTCAATGCCATAGCGTAGGCATCATCACTCGACTCCTTTGCGGAAGGGAAAATCCCATGCTCCGCTTCATCACTTGACTCCATTGCCGAAGGGAACATCCCATGCTCGGCATCATCATCACTTGACCCATGGTCATAGGTGATAGCATTCTCCATGCTCGCCTCCATGGTAGAAGGGAAAATCCCATGCTCGACCGTCTTCTCACCATCATGGTCACCGTCTTGTTTACCAACTTTGCACTCCCACATCATGTGACCTCTTCTATTGCATAGTGGGCACAAGATATTGGGACATTCTCGTGGATCATGGTCTTGGCCTTGGCAATTGTCACATAGAAGGTCTTCATCTTGCCATATGGGGCCCAATGTGGTGGTAGCACTTGGTGTAGAGACCATATCATGAGAAGTGCTTGAGAAGGGCGCCGCCTTGGTTGTGGCCTCACGTGTGTGACCATGCTTCTTCCGGCGTGACGACGAATGAGTTCTCGAAGAAGTTGTCGATGTCGGCCATGAGCTCATCAAACATGGAACTTGTAGCTCTTGTTGGCACACTTGGAGTGGTAGCACTAGGGGACACCATAGGATGCGCCTTTGTCGCCGTCTTCTTCTCATGTCGACGTTGACGCTCTTGAGTTGTAGGATGTCATCGAAAGTCATTTGGATGCTTCTCCTCATGTTGGCGTCGTCGTGCTTGTTGCTTTGGTGACCTTGTCTTGGAGCTCCCACTCGAACTTGGTGATATGTTCCGAAGCTTGGCGAGTGAAGAGATGTCATCTTGGAGCTTGGACAATTTGTGGTCGACCTTGGCATCTTTCTTGTGGCGCCTTGATGAGCTAGATGGGTCTTGACTTGGCTTGGCCTTGTCGATGCACTTCTTGGGACGCCGTCTTGTTGTCGATGTAGAGTGGCGAGGTTGGCGCTCTTGGCGTTGTCCTTCTCGTGGCACCTTCTTGAAGTTGTTGGAGATTGGCGAAGCTTGGCACTCTTGGAAGTAGATGGGGCTCCATAGGATGAACTCATGGTGGCCTTCTTGCCGGAGCACCGTCTTGAGCTTGAACCATAGAAGTAGGTTGTGCCATGACACTTGGTGGTGCCGCTCTTGAACATGGTGGTCATGGGGTCCTCTCCTCTTGCATGTTGTCGAAGTCGCCGTACATGCTACAAAAGTAGTAGTCGTAGACGTTCTCCATCATGTCATCGGAGTGGTAGTCGTAGTAGTGGCGCTCCACCATGTCGTTGTAGTCGATGTTGGTACCATGTGATGAGGCATGTGAAGACACTTGCGCCTCCTTATCGTTGGAGCTCATGTAGTCGGAGTCGTGGTAGATTCTTGTGTACTTGGAGTCGATACAATTTGATGAAGGTTGCTTGACGACATTGTACCGCTCCTTGTCATGTACGCTCGAATAGTCGGAGTCGTAGTCGGAGTAGTTGTAGCAGAAGTCTTGGTGATGATCCATCATGTCATGGGGGTCGTTGTCGGTGTAGTAGTCGTAGTAGTCCCCATGTCCTCAAAGTTTGAGGCATCATAGTTGTTGTGGCTCATCGTGTAGTCGACATCATCTTGGCCTCCATAGTAGCATTCGCTCTCTCTAGACATGTCAACTCACAAGACAAGTGTATATATGTGGAGTGGAAAGGAACTAGAACATAACCTCTCACCTTGTAGATAGTATTGGACGTCGTGGACAACCAAGGGAAACGATCACAAAGTAAAATGTTTGTGTTCAAGTATCCAAAGCAAACTCCAAAACACACACGGCTTAAAAGTTGGTAGGTAGGTATGGTAGGTGGAAAGCAAATTGAACCAACCGGAAACCAAGATATTGTCAAAGCAAGTAGAGAACCACGATGATCACAAAGCAAATACAAGTCAATCTCAAAGATAGGAATGTAATTCAAGGAAACACACGCGCGGAGAGATAAATGGGACTTATGCAACCAAGAAGTGAGCTAAAGAACCATATGATCCTAGCGAAGACTATAAGCTCGTGTTGCACAACTACAAGGAGAGCCACTAGCTCGATTACAATTTATTGGTGTGGCTACAAGATTTGCACAACAATGCACCACCTACTAGACGTTCATCGAGCTTGCGCTTTCCTACAAGATATGGCAAGTGGTGTTTCTTTCTTTCTTTCTCTTTTGATTTGGCACATTTTGCTTCTTTTCTCTTTTGCTTCTTTTCACTATTGCACACCCACTTCTTTGATGCCAACACAAGATATATGATATATGAACTAGCGTATGTACTTTTGCTCGGAAACTACACGGTGCAAATGTGCAAAGCCCAAGCAATCATAAAGAGCTAGCCTCAATAGGACATGGTAAACGCAAAGATATAGTGGCTTTCAAAGGAAAGGCAAGGGGTAAAGGTTGGCGATGTTATACCTTTCATCGATGTTCTTCACCCTTTGCTGTAGAAGCTTCGTGCTTGCCCACGGATTTTGGTGGTGGTGGATGATGGATCTTCCGCAATGGTGACGAAGGCCTTGATCGTAGCTTCGAAACGAGCCAAAGAACACCAAAAACGGAGTCCGGAGACAAAAGATATGGCCAAAACCGTATTCCAGAAATTCCAGTTTTTTGGAAGGGGCGGTAGTACCGCACTTGATCCGGTAGTACCGGGTCGGGTCGCTGTTCGTGCCCGAGACGCGAAAATACGTGATTTTGGCGGAAAAACGCCTCAAAAATGGCCAAATCGGAGGGGAAATCGATGGAATTAGGCCATGAGAACGCAAAGGAAGCAAGATCAACTAGTATAGCAATAGATCTATGGATCAAAACCTGCAAAAACGCACTCAAATCTCAGATCGATCCGAAAGCAATTTGGGGCTATTTTTGGTGGAAATTTTCGAATTTCTCAAAATCAAAGAAAAATTTGGTTGATTTGGGGGTGGAAACACATGTCAAATCCGTGGCAACCATGCTCTGATACCATATGATGAGGAATAGGTTCCTCTTGGGTGGCCCAATCTTCACGGATTGACGAACGAGGGGACGAACTCACGCAATAACACGAAGAACACGAGGAAGAACGCCAAAACACAAGAACACGCACAAGATACAAGAACCGTTTCCCTTACCGGTCGGTCCAACCGGTCCAATAGAATCCACACGAAGGTGGAGAGATTGGCAAGTAGTCAAACTACAAGTAGAGGTCTTGAATCCACAAGGGGATCTTCTCCACTAGGGGAGGAACCATCCCCACAAGGGGAGGAAGGAGACCTTTGAGAAGAAGAGTCTAGCTCTATTCTAATCTCAAAACATAGTCTATCTAGATCTGGAGGGGGTAGGTGCCTATTTATAGTGTTGACCAAAGGGTAGGTGGGTGGATAAGATTACAAGGCACAGAGGCCGTTCAGCGCGCAGGCCCGCCCGCAGCGGTAGTACCGGACTGAACCCGGTAGTACCGGGTGCGCGGTAGTACCGGGCCAGTTCCGGGGCCACTACCGGGATGGAACCCGAGGACACCCGAGGCTCCCGGGAGATCCGGTAGTAGACCCGGAAGTTGGTGCGGTAGTACCGCGCCGGCGTGTGGCGGTAGTACCGGGCGAGTCCGGTAGTACCGCCAGGTGCAGTTTCTTCTTCCTCCTCCGTTTCCAAGCCACCGTCTTGTCGGACTCCATTCCTCTTGTGTCTTGACCATCTTCCCGTGGACTCGTACTCGTCATGACTAGCAATACAAAGTGACGATGGTCAAGTAGTATACCATTCCAAAGTGTCATATCAAGGATCGCATAGAGGAAGGAGTTCACCTTGGATGTCCATGGTGACTTGTGGAGTGTTGTTGTGCTTGACATGGTGATGGACGTGACCCGGGCTACATCAGTCAAGTCATCATAGTCGTCACGGTGGCCACCACATGGGAATGCACGTCCACGTCTCCTTCGGTTGAGTCCATCACCATTGTTTTGGCTTGACTCACTATCACTTGACTCAGAGCGGTGGTGTTGTGGACGATCATGTGGGAGTTCTTGACGAGGACGAGGACCATGTTGAGGAGGAAGCTCTTGTTGAGGAACGGGTTGTTCATTATTGTTCGCATTGTCATGATGTTGATGGCGTGGCCTTGGAGGATGACGGGGATGACGTCCTTGTTCACAAAGTCATTCGCACCCGGAACGGCATTGTCATAGCCAATGGTTCATGACGATCTCGTTGTGGCGGTGGTGGAGATGGTATGCGTTCGCGACGATCATCATTTTGGTGAGGTTGTTCTTGATGCGCATTGGCATTGTTTGCGTGAAGATCATGTGGTTGTTCAACGTTAAGAGGAGGTCGTTTATGGGCGTCGCGCCTTGGATCATGGTGACGTTCTTGTCGAGGTTCATGACGTCCATGACGTGCTTGTGTCGATCTTGAGGTGCTTCTTGTACGGATTGAGTGTGACGAAGCTCGTTGTCGCGCAAGGTTGTTGACAGCTTCGGTCAACCGCTCTATATTTGCTTCTTGAGCAAGCATGCGGTCGTTGAAGTTGTTGTCTTGATTTTGAAGACGGCTATCAAAGCGTCCTACGTTATCACGAAGGAAGTGTCGCATGCCCACGAGCTCCGATTGTGTGACATAGCCATGATCACCACGAACTCCACCATGGATTTTCTCATCCGAGCTTGAGCTTCCGTTTGTACTTCCCCTAAACATCTTGTCAAGGACAAGTGAGATATGTGGTAAGGAAAAACCAAGACAAACTATATCCAAGTATAATGTGGCTTGAGAGGAGAGTATCCAGTTCTAACACCCAACACACACACTTATGAGGATAGTAAGGTATGAAGTGGCAACGGAAATCAAGCAAACTCGGCGAAAAGCGTATTGTCAAAGGTAGAGAAAAAATCCACAATGACCAAATTACCAAAGAAGCTCCAACCACAAGGTATCAAGGAAACACACACAAAAGCGAATGATGGGGTTGGGCGACCAAAGGGCGAGCACTCGAAGGTAGCGACCTAACGAAGGCTACGTGCTCAAATGTCACCCAACACAAGAAGGACGCTAGCTCAATTGCTTTTGGTGGGCAACGGATTTGCACAAGAGTTACACACTCACTCTCACTTTGGCGGTTCAAGCTTTGTCGCAACCTACAAGAGATGATACTTGGCACCACTTGATTCTTTTCTTTTCACTTTCTTTTTTTTTTTTGCTTTTTGACGATGATTCCTTCTCTTTTGCTAGTGCCAAGCTCTCTAACGATACACACTCGCCAATACTTGAAGACAAACACTCAACACGTGCAATGCCTCGCAATATCACCGAGCTAGTCCAATAGGTTCAAGTTGCGCGAAAGGAAGAAGGATTCACAACGGATTCCGATGACGGGGAAATGCCGAGTCCTTGGTGTCGTCTTGCTTGGCGTTGATGACGCTTTGCTTTGGAAGCTTGTCGATGTTGTAGACGTTGCAGACAGCGGAAAAGGACTCAAACAACAACGAAGAATTGCCAAAACGAACCGAGGAAACAAAGGAAGAAAGAAAAAATTTCTGTGAAACCGGCCTGGGGGCCGGCCTGGGCCGGCTTGGGGGCCGGTCGCGTCGGGATGGGGTCCGGCCTCTGGGCCGGCTGTGGGGCCGGTTGAGCCTGGAGCTCGAAATCCGCGAGATTTTGGGCGGAAAAGCGACGCGAAAATCCTCGATTTCGTGGGAAATTGGCAAAATTAAGGCTAGGAAACGCAAACAAGGGTGGAGGGGGTTCTAAAGCAACAGATCCATGGATCAAAACTACCAAAACTCATCAAATCGACCGAATCGCTCAAATCCCAAAACGGCTATTTTTGGTGGAAATTTTCGAATTTCTCAAAAACGAAGAAAAATTTGGTGGATTTTGGTGGGAACACAAAGCAAATCCGTGTCAACCTAGAGCTCTGATACCATATGATGCGGGTTGGTCCCGATTTTCACGGATTTGTGCGGAGGGTACGACGAACACGAAGAACACGCGAAGAACGAAGAACACAAAAGAGGGGAAATCAAACACACAAGGGTAAATAGCAAGTAGCAACCCGGCAAGATTCGATTGGTAACAAATCCCCGTGGGCAGCCCCCAATCCTCCTCTCCCAACCACACCTTACTCTTAGGATTGTTTGTCCAATTGGTCAATCCAACCAATCCAACCTAGCCACCTAAAGATGGAAGATTAGCAAGTAATCACAACTACAAGCGGAGCCTTGGTATCCACGCAGGGATCTTCTCCTCAAGAGGAGGGCTTGGTTCATCTCCACATGTGGAGGCCTTGATTCATCTCCATAGGAGGAAAGAGACACTTTGAGAAGAAGGAGCAAGGCTCTACTTTAGTTCTCAAATCTTAGTCTAACCCTAGATCTGGAGGGGAAGGGTCTATTTATAGTCTAAGTCACGAAATGGGCGAAAAGGTGGGAGATATAAGGCCACGTGGGCCCGTCAAGCGCGTAGGCTGAAATCTTCAGGAGAACCGGCCTGGAGGCCGGCCGAGGCTGGTGTGGGGGCCGACCTGGGGGCCGGTTGGAGTTTCTTGAGTAATTTGATCATTGTAGATTTTCTCTACCTTGAACAACATACTTTTCGCCGGGTTTGCTTGTTTCGTTTGCCACTTCATACCTTCCTATCCTCATAAGTGTGTGTGTTGGGTGTTAGAACCGGATACTCTCCTCTCAAGCCACATCATACTTGGGATATAGTTTTTCTTGGTTTTTCTTTACCACATATCTCACTTGATCTTGAGAAAATGTTTAGGGGAAGTACAAACAGAAGCTCAAACTCGGAAGAGGAAATCCATGGTGGAGTTCGCGGTGATCATGGCTATGTCACACAATCGGAGCTTGTTGGCATGCGACAACTTCTTCGTGATAACCTAAGACGCTTCGAGGGCTGTCTTCAAAATCAAGACATCACCTTCAACGACCGCATGAGTGCTAATGAAGCAACTATGGAGCGGTTGACCGAAGCTATCAACAACCTTGCGCGACAACGAGCTTCTTCACACTCAAGCCGTACAAGAAGTACCTCAAGGTCGACACAAGCACGTCATGGACGTCATGAACCTCGACAAGAACGTCAACATGATCCAAGGCGCGACGCCCATGAACGACCTCCTCCTCACGTTGAACAACCACATGATCTTCACGCGAACAATGCCAATGCGCATCAAGAACAACCTCACCAACATGATGGTCGTCGTGAACGCATACCATCACCACCACCGCAACAACGTGATCGTCATGACCCATTGGCAAATGACAATGGCGTTCCGGGTGCGAATGACTTTGGTAAACAAGGACGTCACCCTCGTCATCCTCCAAGGCCACGTCATCAAAACCATGACCATGCGAACAATGTCGAGCAACCCGTTCCTCAACAAGAGCTACCTCCTCAACATGCGCCTCGTCAAGAGCTTCCTCATGATCGTCACCAACACCAACGTTCCGAGTCAAGTGATAACGAGTCAAGCCAACACAATGGTGATGGACTCAACCAAAGGAGACGTGGTGATGCGGGTAGGTCCCGATTTTCACGGATTTGTGCGGAGGGGATGAAGAACACGCGAAGAACGATGAACGCAAAAAGGGGGAAATCAAACACACAAGGGTAAATAGCAAGTAGTAACCCGGCAAGAATCGACTGGTAACAAATCCCCGAGGGCAGCCCCCAATCCTCCTCTCCCAAGCACACCTTACTCTTAGGATTGTTTGTCCAATTGGTCAATCCAACCAACCCAATCTACACTCTAAGAGGGAAGATTAGCAAGTAATCGCAACTACAAGCGGAGCCTTGGTATCCACGCAGGGATCTTCTCCTCAAGAGGAGGCCTTGGTTCATCTCCACATGTGGAGGTCTTGATTCATCTCCATAGGAGGAAAGAGACACTTTGAGAAGAAGGAGCAAGGCTCTACTTTAGTTCCCAAATCATAGTCTAACCCTAGATCTAGTCAAATGGGTACTTTAAATAGTCTAGGCAACTAGGAGGACGAACGGATAAGGTTTGGTGGTTGAACTGACGAATCTGCTCCCGCACGGCGGTAGTACCGCTGGCTTAGCGGTGCTACCGCTGGCGCGGGCATGCGCTGCTTCCTCCCAGCGCCCGGTACCTCCTGGTACCGCTCCTCGTACCGCTTGCGGTACCGGAAGAAGCTGCCGAAGGCCCGATTCAGCGGTAGCGCGGAGCGGCAGCTGCTGGTGCCGCTGACGTGGGCTTGGGCCATCCCACGCTCCCGGTACCGGGCGGTACCGCTTATCCCAGCGGTAGTACCGCCGCCTGGGAGGTTCTTCTCCATCTTCTCTTCTCCTTCTTCATCGTATTGGTTCGACTTTTGTCCATCTTCTTGCGTCGCCTCTTGGCCATCTTCATAGGGGTCTTCAGGCCCACCATAGCTGAGCACACACAAGGTATCGGAATGAAGTAGCAAACCATTCAAAGGAGTGTCGATATCACACATAGATAGGAGTGAATTCACCTTGTCATGTATAGCTTTGACTCTAGCTCTTGTCATTGGGCCACTTGGTGTAGACGCCGTAGGCGGGGCTACATCATCTCCCCCCCTTGGGAAGAGTCGTCCTCGACTCTTGGTCCTCTTCATCGCTTGATGTCCCATAGTATGGCGAGAGGTCGGCGACGTTGAAAGTGTCATGGACCAAATGCTTGGAGTTGGAGATGTCGATCTTGTAAGCATTGTTGTTGATGCGCTTGATAACCTTGAAAGGTCCATCTCCACGAGGGTGAAGCTTGGATTTCCTTGCATCCGGAAAGCGATCTTTGCGAAGGTGTAGCCACACAAGATCTCCTTCTTCAAATATCATGGCGCGCTTGTGTTTGTTCATCTTCGTAGCATGGTCTTTGTTGTGCTTCTCGAGAGTAGTTCTTGTTTCCTCATGGAGCTTCTTCATGTAAGCGGCTCGCTTGTCGAAGTCCATGTTAACTTGTTCACGGAGTGGAAGTGGTAGCATGTCAAGCGCGGTGTAGGGGTTCGAACCATAGACGATCTCGAAGGGTGTTCTCTTTGTTGCGCGATGTAGTGCTCGATTGTAGGCGAACTCGGCGTGTGGGATGCACTCTTCCCAATTCTTCAAGTTAGGCTTGATCAACACACGAAGGAGGGTAGATAGGCTTCGATTCACCACTTCGGTTTGCCATCCGTTTGAGGGTGGTAGGCGGTGGAGAATAGTTGCTTGATGCCGAACTTGGCCATCAATGTCTTCCAAAAATAGCTCACAAACTTGACGTCTCGATCCGACACAATGGTCTTTGGCACCATGAAGACGACGATTTCCCTGAAAAACAAAGTAGCAATGTGTGAAGCATCGTCGCTCTTGTTGCAAGGTATAAAGTGTGCCATTTTAGAGAAGCGATCAATGACGACAAAGATGGAATCCTTGTTTGTTTTAGTGCGTGGGAGTCCTAAGACAAAATCCATAGCTATATCGGACCATGGGTGATGTGGAATAGGCAAAGGTGTATATAACCATGAGAGTTTAGAGTAGACTTAGCTTTGAGACATGTAGAACATCGTCGAACTAGGCGTTCCACATCACGCTTCATTCTAGGCCAATAGTAGTTGGTGGCGAGCATGGCGTAGGTCTTGTCGCGTCCAAAGTGACCCATGAGTGTTCCTCCATGAGATTCCTTCAAAAGGACCAAACGAAGCGAAGACTCGGGTATACATAGTTTGTTAGCCTTAAACAAGAAACCTTTGTGCAAATAGAAATCACCAATTCCTTTGTGCTCCGAACATTGAGCGAAAATGTCTCCAAAGAAAGCATCGGTAGCATACAACTCTTTAATCTCATCCAAACCCAAGACACTAATGTCAAGACGTGTAAGTAGGTTGGCCTTGCGGGATAGAGCATCCGCGACCACATTGTCTTTACCTTTCTTGTATTTGATTACAAAAGTGAAAGACTCAATGAACTCAACCCACTTAGCATGTCTTTTGTTCAAATTTGTTTGACTTTTCAAATATTTCAAGGATTCATGGTCGGAATGAATGACAAATTCCTTAGGACGAAGGTAATGTTGCCACACATCCAAAACACGAACCAAAGCAAATAACTCTTTGTCATAAATGGGGTAATTCAAGCGAGCTCCATCTAGTTTCTCACTATGGTATGCGATGGGTCTACCATTTTGCATAAGCACTCCACCAATGCCCAATCCACTTGCATCGCATTCAATCTCAAATGTCTTAGAGAAATCCGGAAGGGCAAGGAGTGGTGCTTCGGTTAATAACCGTTTGAGCTCATTGAAAGCAAAATCATGTGCATTGCCCCAAATGAAAGGTACATTCTTCTTTGTAAGTTCATGGAGGGGGCAAGCAATTGTGGAAAAATCCTTGATGAAACGGCGGTAAAATCCGGCAAAACCAAGAAAACGTCTCAACTCCTCAAGTGATGTCGGAAAAGGCCAAGTCCGAATTGCTTGTATCTTGCATCATCAACTTCAACTCCATCCGAAGAAACAACAAAACCCAAGAAAACAAGTTTGTTGGTGGCAAAAGTGCACTTAGAAAGATTTGCATAAAGCTTTTCATTGCGAAGAACCAACAAAACTTGAGCAACATGAGAAGTGTGCTCTTCCAAAGACTTGCTATAGATAAGGATGTCGTCAAAGTATACCACAACAAATTTGCCAATAAAAGGACGCAAAACATGATTCATGAGACGCATAAAGTAGAAGGTGCATTGGAAAGACCAAATGGCATGACGAGCCACTCATAAAGACCAAGCTTAGTTTTAAATGCGGTCTTCCATTCATCACCTTCACACATGCGTATTTGGTGATATCCACTTTTAAGATCAATTTTGGAGAATATAGCGGAACCACAAAGCTCATCGAGCATATCATCAAGGCGAGGGATAGGATGGCGATACCGAACGGTATGGCGTTGATGGGGCGACAATCCATGCAAAGGCGAAGAGTGTTGTCGTGCTTGGGTACCAAGATGACGGGCACGGCACACGGACTCAAGCTCTCGCGGATGTGTCCCATGGCAAGAAGTTCTTGTATTTGCCGCTCGATCTCCTTTGTTTCTTCGGGGTTGGTGCGGTAAGGAGCGCGGTTTGGTAGCGGTGCGCCGGGAACAAGGTCGATGCGGTGCTCGATTCCGCGTAGAGGAGGTAGTCCCGGGGCACATCTTGAGGGAAACATCTTCAAAGTCCTTCAAAAGAGACAACAAAGAAGGAGGAAGGTTTGTGAAAGTGTTAGTCATAGAAACTTCACCCTTGCATATGAGCACATAGTGTAGGGTGGATGGGTTTTCTCTCAACTCCCTCATCTCTCTTTGTGGCAAATAGTGTAAGTTTTGTGGGAACTCTCTTTGAAGTGTCACACTCATTTGGCTTGTGGCTCTCACTCACTTTTGGTGGTCTCTCGCTCACCACTCATCTCACTAGACGAACGATCTTGTTGTGCCCTTGCAATAGTCTTGGCGTTGTCGGCGATGACTTGACTTGGTGTCATGGGACGAAGGACGAAGGTCTTGTCGTTGTTCTTGAAGCTATAGTAGTTTGTTCGTCCATCATGCATAGCACCCTTGTCAAATTGCCATGGACGCCCAAGGAGTAAGTGACAAACGTTCATAGGCACAACATCACAATCAACCGTATCTTCATAGGCTCCAATCTTGAAGGACACTTGCACCATGTGTTGAATCTTGACGGCTCCGGTATCACTCAACCATTGCACATGGTAAGGATGTGGGTGCTTCTTGAACTTCAAGTTGAGCTTATCACAAAGTTCTTTGCTCGCTAGGTTGTGGCAACTTCCACCATCTATGATGACCTTGATGGACTTTCCATTGACTCCCGCTCTAGTGTGAAACAAGTTGCATCTTTGGTCTTCTTCTACTTGAACATTGGTGGTTAAAGCTCTTGCCACAACCAAGGAAGGGTCTTTGTTGTCGCCATCACAATATATCTCTTTCTTCTTCTTGAGCACTTTGCATTGTGGCGACCTTGTTCAAAGCATTGTACTCATCTTCACTCATAGATTCATACTCTCCCATGTCATTGATGATCATGACCTTCTTGTTGGTGCACTCAAAAGATTTGTGCCCTTGTCCGCCGCACTTGTACATTGCAAAGTCTTGTGCCGGACGAAGATCCTTGAGGCGCCTTGGAGGGGAGGTACTTTCTTGAAAGGTTGAGGCGCTTGAGGTGTCGAGTAGAGACTCTTGGAGGACCTCGAGTGTTCGCTTGAGGAAGAGCTTGTGAAGGTGTAGGAGTTGACGAAGAAGGCTTGTTGGCGTAGAATGCCTTTGTCTTGAGGTATTTGAGCTCTTCAAGCACGTGGCGCTCGGCCTTGGAAGCTTGATGTACTAGCTCAACCAAAGAGGCATATGGTTGGAACTCCACGATCTTCTTGATGGGATAGTTGAGGCCATTCATGAAACGAGCCATGGATTGCTCTTCGTACTCGTTGACATTGGCTCTCATCATGGAGATTTCCATTTCCTTGTAGTACTCATCAACCGACTTCAAACCTTGCTTCAACTCTTGCAACTTCTTGTATAAGTCTCTAGTGTAATGGCTTGGCACGAAGCGCTTGTACATGGTTTCTTTCATTTCAACCCAAGTGTCAATTGGTTGTTGGTGGTTAGCGACGCGAGCATCTTGTAGTTGTTCCCACCACAAGAGAGCATACTCTTCAAACTCCATCGAGGCTAAGGCAACCTTCTTTTGTCGGAGAAGCGTTGCACACGGAAGATCTTGTCAACCTTGAGTACCCATGAGAAGTAAGCTTCCGGATCACTTGTGCCGTAGAACTTGGGTATGTCAAAGCGGACGTTGGTCAAGTCATCATAGTCGTCACGTGGCCACCACGTGGGAATGCACGTCCACGTCTCCTTCGGTTGAGTCCATCACCATTGTGTTGGCTTGACTCGTTATCACTTGACTCGGAACGTTGGTGTTGGTGACGATCATGAGGAAGCTCTTGACGAGGCGCATGTTGAGGAGGTAGCTCTTGTTGAGGAACGGGTTGCTCGACATTGTTCGCATTGTCATGGTTTTGATGACGTGGCCTTGGAGGATGACGAGGGTGACGTCCTTGTTCACCAAAGTCATTCGCACCCGGAACGCCATTGTCATTAGCCAATGGGTCATGACGATCACGTCGTGGCGGTGGTGGTGATGGTATGCGTGCGCGACGATCATCATTTTGGTGAGGTTGTTCTTGATGCGCATTGGCATTGTTCGCGTGAAGATCATGTGGTTGTTCAACGATAGGAGGAGGTCGTTCATGGGCGTCGCTCCTTGAATCATGTTGACGTTCTTGTCGAGGTTCATGACGTCCATGATGTGCTTGTGTCGACCTTGAGGTGCTTCTTGTACGGCTTGAGCGTGAAGGAGCTCGTTGTCGCGCAAGGTTGTTGATAGCTTCGGTCATCCGCTCCATGTTCGCATTGATTGCGTTGAAGTTGGCATCATGAGTTTGGAGACGGCGCTCGTAGCGGCCTAAGCCATCACGAACAAGGTGTCGAAGACCGACGAACTCGGATTGGGTGACATAGCCATGATCACCGCGAACTCCACCATGGATTTCCTCATCCGAGCTTGAGCTTCCGTTTGTACTTCCCCTAAACATTTTCAAGAACAAGTGAGATATGTGGTAAGGAAAAACCAAGACAAACTATATCCCAAGTATAATGTGGCTTGAGAGGAGAGTATCCGGTTCTAACACCCAACACACACACTTATGAGGATAGGAAGGTATGAAGTGGCAAACGAAACAAGCAAACCCGCCGACAAGTATATTGTCAAAGGTAGAGAAAATCCACAATGATCAAATTACCAAAGAAACTCCAACCACAAATATCAAGAAACACACACAAAAGCGAATAATGGGGTTGGGCGACCAAAGGGCGAGCACTCGAAGATAGACAACCTAACGAAGACTACGTGCTCAAATGTCACCCAACACAAGAAGGACGCTAGCTCAATTGCTTTTTGTGGGCAACGGATTTGCACAAGAGTTAACACTCACACTCACTTTGGCGGTCTTAGCTTTGTCGCAACCTACAAGAGATGAAACTTGGCACCACTTGATTCTTTTCTTTTCTCTTTTTTTTTTTTTGATTTTTGCTTTTTGATGATGATTCCTTCTCTTTTGCTAGTGCCAAGCTCTCTAACGATACACACTCGCCAATACTTGAAGACAAACACTCAACACGTGCAATGCCTCGCAATATCACCGAGCTAGTCCAATAGGTTAAGTTGCGCGAAAGGAAGAAGGGCTCACAACGGAAATGATGGTGGGGGAATGTCGAGTCCTTGGCGGCGTCGTCACTTGGCGTTGATGAAGTCGCTGCGGAAGCTTGTCGATGTCGTAGACGTGTGGAACACACCAGCGAAGGACCCAAACAACAAAGGAGAATTGCCAAAACGAACCGAGGAAAAGAAAAATTTCTGAAAAATTTGGCCCTGGCGGTAGTACCGCTGTCAACTTTTCTGCTCGAATTTTGTGCGATTTTGGGCTCCAAAACTTCCTCGAATCCGTGGGGAAATGGCAAAATTGAGGCTAGGGAACGCAAACAAAGGTGGAGGGGGTCCTAAAGCAACAGATCCATGGACAAAAACTACCAAAAACGCAACGAATCGACAGATCGGCTCGAATCAAGGCAAGGCTATTTTTGGTGGAAATTTTCGAATTTCTCAAAAACGAAGAAAAATTTGGTGGATTTTGGTGGAAACACAAATCAAATCCGTGTCAACCTAGAGCTCTGATACCATATGATGCGGGTAGGTCCCGATTTTCACGGATTTGTGCGGAGGGAAAGAACACGAAGAACACGCGAAGAACGATGAACACAAAAGGGGAAATCAAACACACAAGGGTAAATAGCAAGTAGCAACCCGGCAAGAATCGACTGGTAACAAATCCCCGAGGGCAGCCCCCAATCCTCCTCTCCCAAGCACACCTTACTCTTAGGATTGTTTGTCCAATTGGTCAATCCAACCAACCCAATCTACACTCTAAGAGGGAAGATTAGCAAGTAATCGCAACTACAAGCGGAGCCTTGGTATCCACGCAGGGATCTTCTCCTCAAGAGGAGGCCTTGGTTCATCTCCACATGTGGAGGTCTTGATTCATCTCCATAGGAGGAAAGAGACACTTTGAGAAGAAGGAGCAAGGCTCTACTTTAGTTCCCAAATCATAGTCTAACCCTAGATCTAGTCCAAGGGGTACTTTAAATAGTCTAGGCAACTAGGAGGACGAACGGATAAGGTTTGGTGGCCGAACTGACGAATCTGCTCCCGCACCGGCGGTAGTACCGCTGGCTTAGCCGGTGCTACCGCTGGCGCGGGCATGCGCTGCTTCCTCCCACGCGCCCGGTACCTCCTGGTACCGCTCCTCGTACCGCTGGCGGTACCGGAAGAAGCTGCCGAAGGCCCGATTCGGCGGTAGCGCGGCAGTCTGCTGGTGCCGCTGACGTGGGCTTGGGCCATCCCACGCTCCCGGTACCGGGCGGTACCGCTGCTGGTACCGCTGGCGTGGTCCTGGTTCTCGCTGACTGGGCCAGGGGCGGTAGTACCGCTTATCCCAGCGGTAGTACCGCCGCCTGGGAGGTTCTTCTCCATCTTCTCTTCTCCTTCTTCATCGTATTGGTTCGACTCTTGTCCATCTTCTTGCATCGCCTCTTGGCCATCTTCATAGGGGTCTTCAGGCCCACCATAGCTGAGCACACACAAGGTATCGGAATGAAGTAGCAACCATTCAAAGGAGTGTCGATATCACACATAGATAGGAGTGAATTCACCTTGTCATGTATAGCTTTGACTCTAGCTCTTGTCATTGGGCCACTTGGTGTAGACGCCGTAGGCGGGGCTACATCACGTGGACGTGCATTCCCACGTGGTGGCCACCGTGACGACTATGATGACTTGACCAACGTCCGCTTTGACATGCCCAATTTCTACGGCACGAGTGACCCGGAAGCTTACTTCTCATGGGTACTCAAGGTTGACAAGATATTCCGTGTACAACGCTACTCCGACATCAAGAAGGTTGCCTTAGCCTCGATGGAGTTTGAAGAGTATGCCCTCTTGTGGTGGGAACAACTACAAGATGCTCGCGTCGCTAACCACCAACAACCAATTGACACTTGGGTTGAAATGAAAGAAACCATGTACAAGCGCTTCGTGCCAAGCCATTACACTAGAGACTTATACAAGAAGTTGCAAGAGTTGAAGCAAGGTTTGAAGTCCGTTGACGAGTACTACAAGGAAATGGAATATCCATGATGAGAGCCAATGTCAACGAGTACGAAGAGCAATCCATGGCTCGTTTAATGAATGGCCTCAACTATCCCATCAAGAAGATCGTGGAGTTCCAACCATATGCCTCTTTGGTTGAACTAGTACATCAAGCTTCCAAGGCGAGCACCACGTGCTTGAAGAGCTCAAATACCTCAAGACAAAGACGTTCTACGCCAACAAGCCTTCTTCATCGACTCCTACTGATAAGGGGTTGCCCGATCTTCTCAGTGAGCCGATGATGGATGGTGGATGGATGTGTAGATAACTCGCGAGATGCTCTCGAACTCTCCGACTGCTCCCCTGTTGCCAATGCAACAGCTCTTCAACCCAATGGATATTCGCAACACCACACGCTTGCGCAACGTAGCCGCCGACCACGAGCGGTTCTGCAATCTCCCAATTCCAGTGAAACGACAGATCACACTCAAACTTCGGTAACAATAATCTCCAGAGCGCAACACAGTGGAGAGGTTGAGAGCATCTCGCGAGTTATCTACACATCCATCAACCATCCATCAACGGCTCACTGAGAAGATCGGGCCACCCCTTATCATCTTGGTATCAGATTTTCAGAGTTTACTCGGTGAGCATCCACAAATCCATCCCCGTAAATTTAGATTTATTTTCGTCCTATACAGAAAAAAGCCCACAAAATATTTGCCATAGCCTTAGATCTGCACCGTTTCATCTAGTTTAGCTGCTGATCGTGTCTTTTTGCGTTACTTTTTCTTCAGATCTGAGTCTAGTTGCATCTAGGTCTGTTTTGTCTGCGTCTGTTTTCTTGTCGTCGGAGTCCTAGTCTGTTTCGTTTTCGTCTAATCAGAATTCGGTCGAGTCGCTGCTGCGCCATACAAAACTGGCCGCTCTGCCGCGAGCGTGTCGAGGCCAATCTCTGCAAGCGTACGGTGTTTGTTTGGGCAGATATTAGTTGCCTGTTCGTGGAGTCAAAAAAAAAGAGAAGTTTGGACCAATTAGAAGTAAGTCAAATCGCTGCTGTGCAATAGACAAGTGCTATTGCTTTTCCGCACGCGCTTCCAAGAAATCCCAGCCTCGTGAGGTGTTGGTTTGAGCAGAGAAATTTCCTGCACGAGAGTCCAAGCAGCGAAGAAAAAGGAAAGGATCAATTTGAGCTGCTGTCTTCTTGGTTTCCGTGCCGCATAGGTGTGCTGCTGTTTCCGTCCGAGTTTAGATCGAGTAAGTATCTGTTTTTGTCCGTCTTTTAATTTCCCTGATACTTTTGATCCGAGTCTTCCGTGTGATAACCTTAGGTAAAAGCCTGTCTATTTTGGTGTATAGAACTTTCCTACGAGACTAGTAAATTCTTAGCTCTTTGGGCTGCTCATATAGGTTTGGAAAGTGCAGTTTATTTTTGGCAGAGTATCCTTTTGCTCCCGTGACATATTTGTGTGGCCTGATATAAAAAAAAAGAGAGACAAAAAAAAAGAAGAAGAAAGAAAAGTTCTGAAAATACTGTAGCTACTTTTTTTTTTTTTTTGAGAACACAGTACAACACAGACGCTCACAAATACGCACATACACTCACCCCTATGAACGCACGCACGCACACCCTACCCCTATGAGCACCTCTGAAGGACTGAGCCGGCAGATCTTGAGGTTGACGAAGTCACCACAGGCGCCTCGCTGTTGACGGGTACGTCACCTACCACTGAAAGAATAGCGCCGGATAATCCTGGAATAAATCCAGGTAAATGCAAACGCCCATGCCAAGTCTAGGACTTGAACCTGGGTGGGCTGGTTCCACCACAGGGAACCCAACCATCAGAGCCAAGCTCCGTTTGCGAAAAAAAAAAAAAATATATACCGCCCGAAAAATAAAAAGAGGCCAGAATTTTTTTCATATCAGTTCTGTTTGGAGCATTGTTTGCGAAATATATTCCTGCCTTGCACTAGTAGAATTGAGCAATCTTGTGCCCTTATCATTGAGCTTTTTGCTAGCGTCTCTCCTGTGCATTGCAACACGAGCATTACTCCGACATATATCATTTGTTTTAGCTCATTTTCAGAGTTGCAATTGCCCCATTTATCTCCACCGTGTGCGTTTCTCAGTGTCTCTTGTGTCATACGATCAGCACTAGGCTTTGTGAATCGGTGTTCTTAGGTATCCCTACCAAGCTCCACCAAATGCCCTGGTTTGTTGTGTGACACTTTGATACCCATAATATTCGCTTCACCCATCCGTGCGTGTTGTCCCTACAAGTGGTAAGCTTTACTATTCACTTTGGAACGGTAAGATACACAATTTCTTTCGGTTTTGTGAGTGAGTTGTGAGAGTTCCACCATATTCATACATAGCTGCAATGTCCTTTGTATTTTACTAACAATGGTTGTTCCTCACAAGGAGAAACCATTACCTTTAAAAAAATTGTGCAGCGGCTTGTTCTGGTTGGAGGATTGTGGTGTGCTGTCTGATGCTGATTTAGGTTTAGGTTTGTTCCACTTCACGGCGGATATCAGTGGTAGACATACTGCAATTATCATTGATAATGGTTCTTTCACGAACTTGGTAAGTATTGAGGTTGTCGAAATGCTGCAGTTGGTTACATGTCGCCAAATTTCACCATATATGTTAGATGCTTTTGATGAATCACTTCCAATTACTCAAATCGCATGTGTTCCTCTAACAATTTATGGCCATACTGTTCGCGTTTACTGTGATGTGATTCCTAGAGCGCTCAATAGTTGTCATCTTTTGTTGGGAAAGAAATGGTGCGATGAGGTTCAGATTGTTTTTAATGGTGATCATCCTGATCCCAAATCCTCTGGAATAATAAGCAAACTTGGTTAGCATATACACGACTTAAAAAATTTCAGGAGGTTAGGCGTCGAAGCCTATGTCCACCTATTATTCCGACTGATACATCGAGCGCTACCACCATATGTGCTAGTCAGCGTATAAATATTCAGAGTGCTAGTATGATTGTTCCACAAAATTCAGGAGTGACAGTTGATGACACATGTGTGGTTTCTACTAATGTAATCATCTCTACTCCTAGTGTTGTTTCTTGTGATATGCAGGTTGCTTTTGAAGAAAGGGAGCCGTCAAGTCTACAACCTGCATCACCACTTGAGGAAGATGTTTTGGTGCCTACTACATCTGAGGAGATTGCCATTGATATAGGTACTGATTTTGAGCTGCAGCCAGCAAGTGCGTCACTTTGTGAGTATAATTCTTTGCTGGTTGATTCTTGTGATTTGCCATACACATGTATTTCAGAACCATGTGAGGACTTGCAAAATTCGAATTTTGATCATGTGGTACTGATTACACATAAAGAAATACTTGCTAAAATACCACCGACTGATATTTTGTATTATATCATGCTAGATGAACCTATTACAGTGAGTTGTGCTATGAATAAAATTTCTGAAATTTCATATGTAAAATTCTAGCACTTCTACCTATTGTTTCACTTTTAATTTAATTGGTGGATATAGCATGAATGATAATTTTATGGTCGATCACATATGCATTACCTATGATAGAATTGCTGAATTAAATCGTGCTGTTTTCAGTCATATATGCTATGTGCCGGAATCTTTTTGCTTTGAGACGATACCAAATTTTCATGATACAGCAAATTGAGTTGCTTCTTAAATCGTATTCTAGTCTAGTTGATGTATTACAGCAAAACAAGGTAGCACCTTTGTTGGACTGTTATGATCTTGCTCGATTGGTATATGATTATACACATACGTCGTGTTTGTCTCATGCTGATTTGTACTTCACTTCTATCTGCAAATTGAGTTGCTTCTTAAATACTGGGAATAATAATCATGGACACAAAAATGATACAACCTGTTATATACGTATACACTGCGTACACGTTGTTCTTTTTGTTTCTTCCACTGTCAAACTTATCCAAAGCTGCGGATGGCTTTTCTTGAAGAAAGGGAGGATGATGAGGATATATTCATGGATCACGATGATTTTAAATGTTTGAACTGGAAGGAAATATTAAATCTAATTGATGATTATTATCAGGTGAATTTATTCCTAGCTAAAAATAATACTTTGATATATGAGAATTATATACTACCTAAATCTTTGTATTATTATTTGACTAGATTTGGCATCCGTCAAAATGACGCCAGCGGGAGGAGAGGGAGGACGGCGACTAGAAGACACGCGAGGATGGCGACCACAAGATGCAAGAAATTGGCTGAGCTAATACATCTACGTACATGTGCTAATCTCTTATGCATGCAAGTGGGACCCTGCAGCCATGTGCCTTCACGTATTGCCTCCAAGAAGTCAAAGAACGTGTGCTAGCTCTGCCATGCATGTCCGCATGCATTTGGTGCATGCATGCTAGCCAAGGATCGATGCATGTATGTGCGCCTGGTACATGCATATGTCGGCCAAGCTTGTTTTGCTGTGAACTACTGGGCCATGCGCACCAACACGAGGAAAAGCCCAGGCGTGAGGCAAGGTGGGGCCGAGGGCCGGACTTCTAAACGAGCCAGCTTTTTATTTGCCTGCCGTACACCCGTTTGTATAAATAGAGGGGTGCGTCCAGATTTTAGGTTATACCACGTTTAAAGAAACCCTAGATTGAATTGCTTGAAGCTTTCAACTATTTTCGAGTTCCTCTGTGTTGCGCTCAGGAATTCAACCTCTCCACTGTGTTGCGCTCTGGAGATTATCGTTACCGAAGTTTGAGTGTGATCTGTCGTTCCACTGGGAATTGGGAGATTGCAGAACCGCTCGTGGTCGGCGGCTACGTTGCGCAAGCGTGTGGTGTTGCGAATATCCATTGGGTTGAAGAGCTGTTGCATTGGCAACAGGCGAGCAGCCGGAGAGTTCGAGAGCATCTCGCGAGTTATCTACACATCCATCAACCATCCATCAACGGCTCACTGAGAAGATCGGGCCACCCCTTATCACCTACACCTTCACAAACTCTTCCTCAAGCGAACACTCGAGGTCCTCCAAGAGTCTCTACATCGATACCTCAAGCGCCTCAACCTTTCAAGAAAGTACCTCCCACTAGCAAGCCGCCTCAAGGATCTTCGTCCAGCACAAGACTTTTGCAATGCTACAAGTGCGGCGGACAAGGGCACAATCTTTTGAGTGCACCAACAAGAAGGTCATGATCATCAATGACATGGGAGAGTATGAATCTATGAGTGAAGATGAGTACAATGCTTTGAACAAGGTCGCCACAATGCAAAGTACTCAAGAAGAAGAAAGTGAGATCTATTGTGATGGCGACAACAATCCTTCCTTGGTTGTGGCAAGAACTCTAACCACCAATGTTCACGTGGAAGAAGACCAAAGATGCAACTTGTTTCACACTAGAGCGGGAGTCAATGGCAAGTCCGTCAAGGTCATCATAGATGGTGGAAGTTGCCACAACCTAGCGAGCAAAGAACTTTGTGATAAGCTCAACTTGAAGTTCAAGAAGCACCCACATCCTTACCATGTGCAATGGTTGAGTGATACCGGAGCCGTCAAGATTCAACACATGGTGCAAGTGTCCTTCAAGATTGGAGCCTATGAAGATACGGTTG
This sequence comes from Poa pratensis, assembly GCA_947311845.1. NCBI lineage: Eukaryota > Viridiplantae > Streptophyta > Magnoliopsida > Poales > Poaceae > Poa > Poa pratensis. Next base: position 72,990,823 of record CAMZMU010000085.1, read on the forward strand.
ATTGTGATGTTGTGCCCATGAACGTTTGTCACTTACTTCTTGGGCGTCCATGGCAATTTGATAAGGGTGCTATGCATGATGGACGAACAAACTACTATAGCTTCAAGAACAACGACAAGACCTACGTCCTTCGTCCCATGACACCAAGTCAAGTCATCGCCGACAACGCCAAGATTATTGCAAGGGCACAACAAGATCGTTCGTCTAGTGAGATGATTGGTGAGCGAGAGATCCACCCTAAAAGTGAGTGAGAGCCACAAGCCAAATGAGTGTGACACTTCAAAGAGAGTTCCCACAAAACTTACACTATGTGCCACCAAAAGAGTGATAAGGGAGTTGAGAGAGAACCATCCACCCTCCATTATGTGCTCATTTGCAAGGGTGAAGTTTCTATGACTAACAATTTCACAAACCTTCCTCCTTCTTCGTTGTCTCTTTTGAAGGACTTTGAATATGTTTTCCCTCAAGAAGTGCCTCCGGGACTACCTCCTCTACGCAGAATCGAGCACCGCATCGACTTTGTTCCCGTGCACCGCTACCAAACCGCGCTCCTTACCGCACCAACCCCGAGGAGACAAAGGAGATCGAACGGCAAATACAAGAACTTCTTGCCATGGGACATATCCGCGAGAATTTGAGTCCATGCGCCGTGCCCGTCATCTTGGTACCCAAGCACGACAACACTCTTCGCCTTTGCATGGATTGTCGTCCCATCAACGCCATCACCGTTCGGTATCGCCATCCTATCCCTCGCCTTGATGATATGCTCGATGAGCTTTGTGGTTCCGCTATATTCTCCAAAATTGATCTTAAAAGTGGATATCACCAAATACGCATGTGTGAAGGTGATGAATGGAAGACCGCATTTAAAACTAAGCTTGGTCTTTATGAGTGGCTAGTCATGCCATTTGGTCTTTCCAATGCACCTTCTACTTTTATGCGTCTCATGAATCATGTTTTGCGCCCTTTCATTGGGAAATTCGTGGTGGTATACTTTGACGACATCCTTATTTATAGCAAATCTTTGGAAGAGCACACTTCTCATGTTGCTCAAGTGTTGTTGGTTCGTCGCAATGAAAAGTTTTATGCAAATCTTTCTAAGTGCACTTTTGCCACCAACAAACTTGTTTTCTTGGGTTTTGTTGTTTCTTCGGATGGAGTCGAAGTCGATGAAGCAAAGAAGAATGTACCTTCATTTGGGGTAACGCACATGATTTTACCGCCGTTTCATCAAAGATTTTTCGACTATTGCTTGCCCCCTACATGAACTTAAAAAAGAAGAATGTACCTTTTGGGGTAACGCACATGATTTTGCTTTCAATGAGCTCAAACGGTTATTAACCGAAGAACCACTTCTTGCCCTTCCGGATTTCTCTAAAACATTTGAGATTGAATGCGATGCAAGTGGATTGGGCATTGGTGGAGTGCTTATGCAAAATGGTAGACCCATCGCATACCATAGTGAGAAACTAGATGGAGCTCGCTTGAATTACCCCATTTATGACAAAGAGTTATTTGCTTTGGTTCGTGTTTTGGATGTGTGGCAACATTACCTTCGTCCTAAGGAATTTGTCATTCATTCCGACCATGAATCCTTGAAATATTTGAAAAGCAAACAAATTTAAACAAAAGACATGCTAAGTGGGTTGAGTTCATTGAGTCTTTCACCTTTGTAATCAAATACAAGAAAGGTAAAGACAACGTGGTCGCTGATGCTCTATCCCGCAAGGCCAACCTACTTACATGTCTTGACATTAGTGTCTTGGGTTTGGATGAGATAAAGGAGTTGTATGCTACCGATGCTTTCTTTGGAGACATTTTCGCTCAATGTTCGGAGCACAAAGGAATTGGTGATTTTCATTTGCACAAGGTTTCTTGTTTAAGGCTAACAAACTATGTATACCCGAGTCTTCGCTTCGTTTGGTCCTTTTGAAGGAATCGCATGGAGGCGTCTTAATGGGACACTTTGGACGTGACAAGACCTTTGCGATGCTCTCTACAAACTACTATTGGCCAAGGATGTACCGGGATGTGAACCGCTTGGTGCGACGATGTTCAACATGTCTCAAAGCTAAGTCTACTCTAAACTCTCATGGATTATACACACCTTTGCCAATTCCACATCACCCATGGTCCGACATTGCTATGGATTATGTCTTAGGACTCCCACGCACTAAAACAAACAAGGATTCCATCTTTGTCGTCATTGATCGCTTCTCTAAAATGGTACACTTTATACCCTGCAACAAGAGCGACGATGCTTCACACATGTTCTCCACCGCATACCACCCTCAAACCGATGTCTACTCTCTCTCATGGATTATACCATTGTGTCGGATCGCGACGTCAAGTTCGTGAGCTATTTTTGGAAGACTTTGATGGCCAAGATGGGAATCAAGCACATATTCTCCACCGCATACCACCCTCAAACCGATGGCCAAACCGAAGTGGTGAACCGGAGCCTATCCACACTCCTTCGTGTGTTGATCAAGCCTAACTTGAAGAATTGGGAAGAGTGCATCCCACACGATGAGTTCGCCTACAATCGAGCACTACATCGCGCAACAAAGAGAACACCCTTCGAGGTTGTCTATGGCTCCAACCCCTACACCGCGCTAGACATGCTACCACTTCCACTCCGAGAACAAGTAAACATGGACTTCGACAAGCGCGCCGCCTACATGAAGAAACTACATGAAGACACAAGAGCCACGCTAGAGAAGCATAAGGAAGACCATGCTACGAAGATGAACAAGAACAAGCGCCCCATGATCTTTGAAGAAGGAGACCTTGTTTGGCTACATCTACGCAAAGACCGCTTCCCCGATGAGAGAAAGTCTAAGCTAGCGCCAAGAGGAGATGGCCCTTTCAAGGTTCTCAAGCGCGTCAACGACAACTCATACAAGATAGACATACCAAAGTCCAAGTACGGCGTTCATAACACCTTCAACGTCGCCGACATCTCGCCTTACCTTGGTGACCCAAGTGATGATGAGGACGAAGAGTCGAGGACGACTCTTTACCAAGGGGGGGAGATGATGTAGTGCAACATAGGCACACAACACCAAGTGGCCCAATGACATGAGCAAGAGTCAAAGCTCTACATGAAAGGTGAATTCACTCCTATCTATGTGTGATCTCGATACTCCTTTGAATGGCTTGCTACTTCATTCCGATACCTTGTGCATACTCAGGCATGACCCTCTTGAAGATCTCCAAGGAAGTGTAGAAGTTGGACAAGAATCGAGTCAAGAAGACGAAGGAGAAGGAGAGAAGAATGGGAACAATGTCCCCGGCGGCGGTACTACCGCCGGGGACAGCGGTACTACCGCCCCAAGTCCTGTCGAGCCAGACGCGTCCCCACCCGGGTCCAGCCGAGACAGAAGAAGCTGGGCGGTACTACCGCCCCAGCGCTACTACCGCCGAAGCCACCGCCGAAAACGGCCCTCTGTTCGATCTTCCGGCAGCGCCAGCGGTACCGTAGCGGTTCTACCGCTGGCCAGCGGTACTACCGCTGGAGTTGACTTCAAAAGCTATTCGAGGCCCGCCCAGCGGTACTACCGCTGCGGCGGGAACCTGACGGGTTGAGGGCCCTTGTCTCCTCACTTATCCTACCTTATCCTACCTAGACTATAAATAGAACCTCCCCATCTAGATCTAGGGTTAGACTAAGATTTGAGAACTAAAGTAGAGCCTTGCTCCTTCTTCTCAAAGTGTCTCTTTCCTCCTATGGAGATGAATCAAGGCCTCCACATGTGGAGATGAACCAAGACCTCCTCTTGAGGAGAAGATCCCTGCGTGGATACCAAGGCTCCGCTTTTAGTTGCGATTACTTGCTAATCTTCCTCTGTGAGTGGCTAGATTGGATTGGTTGGATTGACCAATTGGACAAACAATCCTAAGGGTAAGGTGTGCTTTGGAGACGAGGATTGGGGGCTGCCCACGGGGATTTGTTACCAATCAAGTCTTGCAGGGTTGCTACTTGCTATTTACCCTTTGTGTTGTGATTTCCCCTCTTTTGTGTTCTTCGTTCATCGTGTGTTCTTCGTGTTCATCTTTCCCTCCGCACAAATCCGTGAAAATCGGGACCAACCCGCATCACGGACCCTCCTTACGTCATCTGACCTACGTGCACCCCTCCCAGTCATCTAGGAGTATCAGTAGCACTTTTTGGTCATCCTAAAGCACGTGCGACAATCCTAACCATCTGGACCCCCGTGGAGCCCTCCTAGCCATCTAGGAGTATACGGACCCTCCTTACGTCATCTGACCTACGTGCACCCCTCCCAGCCATCTAGGAGTATCAGTAGCACTTTTAGGTTATCCTAAAGCACGTGCGACAATCCTAACCATCTGGACCCCCGTGGATCCCTCCTAGCCATCTAGGAGTATACGGACCCTCCTTACGTCATCTGACCTACGTGCACCCTCGCAGCCATCTAGGAGTATCAGTAGCACTTTTAGGTCATCCTAAAGCACGTGCGACAATCCTAGCCATCTGGACCCCCGTGGATCCCTCCTAGCCATCTAGGAGTATACGGACCCTCCTTACGTCATCTGACCTACGTGCACCCCTCCCAGCAGCCTAGGAGTATCAGTAGCACTTTTAGGTCATCCTAAAGCACGTGCGACAATCCAAACCACCTAGACCCCCGTGGATCCCTCCTAGCCATCTAGGAGTATATGGACCCTCTTTACGTCATCTGACCTACGTGCACCCCTCGCAGCCATCTAGGAGTATCAGTAGCACTTTTAGGTCATCCTAAAGCACGTGCGACAATCCTAGCCATCTGGACCCCCGTGGATCCCTCCTAGCCATCTAGGAGTATACGGACCCTCCTTACGTCATCTGACCTACATGCACCCCTCCCAGCAGCCTAGGAGTATCAGTAGCACTTTTAGGTCATCCTAAAGCACGTGCGACAATCCAAACCATCTAGACCCCCGTGGATCCCTCCTAGCCATCTAGGAGTATACGGACCCTCCTTACGTCATCTGACCTACGTGCACCCCTCCCAGCAGCCTAGGAGTATCAGTAGCACTTTTAGGTCATCCTTAAGCACGTGTGACAATCCTAGCCGTATGGACCCCCGTGGACCCCTCCTAGCCATCTAGGAGTATACGGACCCTCCTTACGTCATCTGACCCACGTGCACCCCTCCTAGCCATCTAGGAGTATCAGTAGCACTTTTAGGTCATCCTAAAGCACGTGGGACAATTCTAACCATCTGGACCCCCGTGGATCCCTCCTAGCCATCTAGGAGTATACGGACCCTCCTTACGTCATCTGACCTACGTGCACCCCTCCCAGCCATCTAGGAGTATCAGTAGCAGTTTTAGGTCATCCTAAAGCACGTGCGACAATCCTAGCCATCTGGTCCCCGTGGATCCCTCCTAGCCATCTAGGAGGATATGGACCCTCCATACGTCATCTGACCTACGTGCACCCCTCCCAGCCATCTAGGAGTATCAGTAGCACTTTTAGGTCATCCTAAAGAACGTGCAACAATCCTAGCCATATGGACCCCTCCTAGCCATCTAGGAGTAAAGGGACCCTCCTTACGTCATCTGACCGACATGCACCCCTCCTAGCCATCTAGGAGTATACGGACCCTCCTTACGTCATCTGACCCACGTGCACCCCTCCCAGCCATCTTGGAGTATCAGTAGCACTTTTAGGTCATCCTAAAGCACGTGCGACAATCCTAACCATCTGGAACCCCCGTGGATCCCTCCTAGCCATCTAGGAGTATACGGACCCTCCTTACGTCATCTGACCTACATGCACCCTCCCAGCCATCTAGGAGTATCAGTAGCACTTTTAGGTCATCCTAAAGCACGTGCAACAATCCTAGCCATCTGGACCCCCGTGGATCCGTCCTAGCCATCTAGGAGTATACGGACCCTCCTTACGTCATCTGACCTACGTGCACCCCTCCCAGCCATCTAGGAGTATCAGTAGCACTTTTAGGTCATCCTAAACCACGTGCGACAATCGTATCTGATGTAGCCCGACCTACGTCTCCTACAACAAGTGGCCCAATGACAAGAGCAAGAGTCAAGGCACTTCATGATAAGGTGAACTCGCTCCTATCCATGTGTGATCTCAACACTCCTTTGAATGGGTTGCTACTTCATTCGGATACGTTGTGCATACTCAGGAACAACTACCATGAAGATCTCCAAGAAAGTGTTGAAGATTGCCAAGAGACGAGTCAAGAGGAAGATGAAGAAGCAGAGCAGCGGTACTACCGCCAAGTAGGCCGGTACTACCGCCAGACACCTGGCGATGAAGCTGAAGCGAGAGAAGCTCCAGTCGGCGGTACTACCGCCGCCACCAGCGATACTACCGTCAGCTCCAGGACCGGTAGTACCGCTGGAGGTACCGCCCCAGCTACCGGCGCGCCTCAAGAAGCTACTGTATCCAACGGTACTTGCCGAGTGTCGACCACGTACTACCGCCAGCACTGAGAGGAAATAAAATACAAGTTGCAGCGGTATTACCGCCAGCGGCCAGCGGTACTACCGCCTCCACCAGGAGCGGTACTACCGCCACCCCCAGCGGTACTACCGCTGTGACATCAGGAATGCGGGCTGAAGGCCCATGTAACCTCTCTCACCTACCACTTCGTCCACTAGACTATAAATAGGACTTCTCTACCTAGGGTTAGGGTCAGACTAAGATTTGAGAACTAAAGTAGAGCCTTGCTCCTTCTTCTCAAAGCGTCTCTTTCCTCCTATGGAGATGAATCAAGGCCTTCACATGTGGAGATGAACCAAGGCCTCCTCTTGAGGAGAAGATCCCTGCGTGGATACCAAGGCTCCGCTTGTAGTTGCGATTACTTGCTAATTTTCCATCTTTTGGTGGCTAGGTTGGATTGACCAATTGGACAAACAATCCTAAGAGTAAGGTGTGCTTGGGAGAGGAGGATTGGGGGCTGCCCACGGGGATTTGTTACCAATCGAGTCTTGCCTGGTTGCTACTTGCTATTTACCCTTGTGTGTCAATTTCCCCTCTTTTGTGTTCTTCGTTCTTCGCGTGTTCTTCGTGTTCGTCGTTCCCTCCGCACAAATCCGTGAAAATCGGGACCTACCCGCATCATATGGTATCAGAGCTCTAGGTTGACACGGATTTGATTTGTGTTTCCACCAAAATCCACCCAATTTTTCTTCGTTTTTGAGAAATTCAAAAATTTCCACCAAAAATAGCCTTGCCTTGATTCGAGCCGATCTGTCGATTTGTTGCGTTTTTGGTAGTTTTTGTCTATGGATTTAGGACCCCCTCCACCCTTGTTTGCGTTCCCTAGCCTTAATTTTGCCAATTTCCCAAGAATTCGAGGATTTTCGAGTCCAATTTCCGCCCAAAATCGAGTCAAGATCGCGCAGATCCGTGCGCAACGGTACTACCGCTCCAGAACAGCGGTACTACCGCTAGAGCGGTACTACCGGGCGGACCAGCGGTACTACCGCTAGGGCCAATTTTTTGCAGAAATTTTTCTTTCTTCTCGGTTCGTTTTGGCATTTCCTCTTTGGTTTGAATCCTTTCTTGGTGTGCCCTACGTCTACGACATCGACAAGCTTCCGCAACAACGCATCATCAACGCCAAGCGACGACGCCACCAAGGACTCGACATTCCCCCACCACTATAATCCGTTGTGAGCCCTTATTCCTTTGGTGTACCTTGACCTATCGGACTAGCTCGGTGATATTGCGAGGCATTGCACGTGTTGACTGTTTGTCTTCAAGTATTGGCGAGTGTGTATCGTTAGAGAGCTTGGCACTAGCAAAAGAGAAGGAATCATCGTCAAAAAGCAAAAATCAAAAAAAAAAGAGAAAAGATAAGAATCAAGTGGTGCCAAGTTTCATATCTTGTAGGTTGCGACAAAGCTAAGACCGCCAAAGTGAGTGCGAGTGTTAACTCTTGTGCAAATCCGTTGCCCACAAAAATCAATTGAGCTAGCGTTCTTCTTGTGTTGGGTGACATTTGAGCACGTAGTCTTCGTTAGGTTGTCTATCTTCGAGTGCTCGCCCTTTGGTCGCCCAACCCCATTATTTGCTTTTGTGTGTGTTTCTTGATACTTTGTGGTTGGAGTTTCTTTGGTAATTTGATCATTGTGGATTTTCTCTACCTTTGACAATATACTTGTCGCCGGGTTTGCTTGTTTCGTTTGCCACTTCATACCTTCCTATCCTCATAAGTGTGTGTGTTGGGTGTTAGAACCGGATAATCTCCTCTCAAGCCACATTATACTTGGGATATAGTTTGTTTTGGTTTTTCCTTACCGCACATCTCACTTGTTCTTGAGAAAATGTTTAGGGGAAGTACAAACGGAAGCTCAAGCTCAGATGAGGAAATCCATGGTGGAGCTCGCGGTGATCATGGCTATGTCGCACAATCGGAGCTTGTTGGCATGCGACACTTTCTTCGTGACAACCTAGGACGCTACGAGCGCCGTCTTCAAAATCAAGAGAACACCTTCAATGACCGCATGCATGTTCAAGAAGCAAATATGAAGCGGTTGACCGAAGCTATCAACAACCTTGTGCGACAACGAGCGTCTTCACACTCAAGCCGTATAAGAAGCACCTCAAGGTCGACACAAGCACGCCATGGTCGTCATGAACCTCGACAAGAACGTCAACATGATCCAAGGCGCGACGCCCATGAACGACCTCCTCCTCATGTTGAACAACCACATGATCTTCACGCGAATAATGCCAATGCGCATCAAGAGCAACCTCACCAAAACGTTGAAGGTCATGAACGCATGCCATCATCACCACCGCAACAACGTGATCGTCATGACCCATTGGCTAATGACAATGGCGCTCCGGGTGCGAATGACTTTGGTGATCAAGGACGCCACCCTCGTCATCCTCCAAGGCCACGTCATCAAAACCATAACAATGCGAACAATGTCGAACAACCCGTTCCTCAACAAGAGCTACTTCCTCAACATGCGCATCGTCAAGAGCTTCCTCATGATCGTCACCAACACCAACGTTCCGAGTCAAGTGATATGCTTTCTTTGGAGACATTTTCGCTCAATGTTCGGAGCACAAAGGAATTGGTGATTTCTATTTGCACAAAGGTTTCTTGTTTAAGGCTAACAAACTATGTATACCCGAGTCTTCGCTTCGTTTGGTCCTTTTGAAGGAATCTCATGGAGGATCACTCATGGGTTATTTTGGACGTGACAAGACCTTTGCGATGCTCTCCACAAACTACTATTGGCCAAGGATGTACCGGGATGTGAACCGCTTGGTGAGACGATGTTCAACATGTCTCAAAGCTAAGTCTACTCTAAACTCTCATGGTTTATACACACCTTTGCCTATTCCACATCACCCATGGTCCGATATAGCTATGGATTTTGTCTTAGGACTCCCACGCACTAAAACAAACAAAGATTCCATCTTTGTCGTCATTGATCGCTTCTCTAAAATGGCACACTTTATACCTTGCAACAAGAGCGACGATGCTTCACACATTGCTACTTTGTTTTTCAGGGAAATCGTACGCCTTCATGGCATGCCCAAGACCATTGTGTCGGATCGTGACACCAAGTTCGTGAGCTATTTTTGGAAGACTTTGATGGCCATGATGGGAATCAAGCAACTATTCTCCACCGCATACCACCCTCAAACCGATGGCCAAACCGAAGTGGTGAACCAAAGCCTTTCCACACTCCTTCGTGTGTTGATCAAGCCTAACTTGAAGAATTGGGAAGAGTGCATCCCACACGCCGAGTTCGGCTACAATCGAGCACTACATCGCGCAACAAAGAGAACACCCTTTGAGGTCGTCTATGGCTACAACCGCTACACCGCGCTCGACATGCTACAACTTCCACTCTGTGAGCAAGTCAACATGAACTTCGACAAGCGTGCCGCTTACATGAAGAAACTACACGAAGACACAAGGGCCACGCTTGAGAAGCACAACGAAGACCATACTACGAAGATGAACAAGAACAAGCGCCCCATGATCTTTCAAGAAGGAGACCTTGTTTGGCTACATCTATGCAAGGACCGCTTCCCGATGAGAGAAAGTCTAAGCTCGCGCCAAGAGGAGATGGCCCTTTCAAGGTTATCGAGCGCATCAACGACAGTGCATACAAGATCGACATATCCAAGTCAAAGTACGGCGTTCATGACACCTTCAACGTTGCCGACATCTCACCTTACTTTGGAAACCCAAGTGATGATGAGGACGAAGAGTCGAGGACGACTCTTTTCCAAGGGGGGGAGATGATGTAGTGCAACCTAGGCACACAACACCAACACCATAAAATGGCCCATTGACAAGAGCAAGAGTCAAAGCTCTCCATGATAAGGTGAATTCACTCCTATCTATGTGTGATCTCGACACTCCTTTGAATGGGTTGCTACTTCATTCCGATACCTTGTGTGTGCTCAGCTATGGTGGACCTGAAGCCCCCTATGAAGATGGCCAAGAGGCGACGCATGAAGATGGACAAGGATCGAGTCAAGGCGATGAAGAGGAAGAAGAGAAGATGGAGAAGAAATCCCCAGGCGGCGGTACTACCGCTGGGATAAGCGGTACTACCGCCCCTGGTCCAGGCAGGCCGAACCAGACCCACGCCAGCGGTATCGGCAGCGGTACCACCTGGTACCGCGAGCGTGGGAGGTACCAGCGCCCACCTCAGCGGCAGCAACCGCTACCGCCGCGAGCTACCGTCAGAACCCCCTGTCGGACCCCTTACCCGGTACCGCCAGCGGTACCAGCGGCGGTACTGGTCGGTACCGGGGACGTGGGATGCGTGAAGCCCTCCCGCACTGGCGGTACCACCGGCTAACCCAGCGGTACTACCGCCAGTGCGGGAGCAGTTCGGGCAGGAGGCCCGTGTAACCTTATCCTTTCGCCTCGTTTTGGATCTAGACTATAAATAGGACTCCTTGGACTAGATCTAGGGTTAGACTATGATTTGGGAACTAAAGTAGAGCCTTGCTCCTTCTTCTCAAAGTGTCTCCTTCCTCCTATGGAGATGAATCAAGACCTCCACATGTGGAGATGAACCAAGGCCTCCTCTTGAGGAGAAGATCCCTGCGTGGATACCAAGGCTCCGCTTGTAGTTGCGATTACTTGCTAATCTTCCCTCTTAGAGTGTAGATTGGGTTGGTTGGATTGACCAATTGGACAAACAATCCTAAGAGTAAGGTGTGCTTGGGAGAGGAGGATTGGGGGCTGCCCTCGGGGATTTGTTACCAGTCGATTCTTGCCGGGTTGCTACTTGCTATTTACCTTTGTGTGTTTGATTTCCCCTCTTTGTGTTCATCGTTGTTCACGTGTTCTTCGTGTTCATCCTTCCCTCCGCACAAATCCGTGAAAATCGGGACCTACCCGCATCAAAGAGCAAGAGTCAAGGCACTTCATGATAAGGTGAACTCGCTCCTATCCATGTGTGATCTCGACACTCCTTTGAATGGGTTGCTACTTCATTCGGATACGTTGTGCATACTCAGGAACAACTACCATGAAGATCTTCAAGAAAGTGTCGAAGATGGCCAAGAGACGAGTCAAGAGGAAGATGAAGAAGCAGAGCAGCGGTACTACCGCCAAGTAGGCCGATACTACCGCCAGACACCTGGCGATGAAGCTGAAGTGAGAGAAGCTCCAGGCGGCGGTGCTACCGCCGTTTCATCAAGGATTTTTCCACAATTGCTTGCCCCCTCCATGAACTTACAAAGAAGAATGTACCTTTCATTTGGGGCAATGCACATGATTTTGCTTTCAATGAGCTCAAACGGTTATTAACCGAAGCACCACTCCTTACCCTTCCGGATTTCTCTAAGACATTTGATATTGAATGCGATGCAAGTGGATTGGGCATTGGTGGAGTGCTTATGCAAAATGGTAGACCCATCGCATACCATAGTGAGAAACTAGATGGAGCTCGCTTGAATTACCCCATTTATGACAAAGAGTTATTTGCTTTGGTTCGTGGTTTGGATGTGTGGCAACATTACCTTCGTCCTAAGGAATTTGTCATTCATTCCGACCATGAATCCTTGAAATATTTGAAAAGTCAAACAAATTTGAACAAAAGACATGCTAAGTGGGTTGAGTTTATTGAGTCTTTCACTTTTGTAATCAAATACAAGAAAGGTAAAGACAATGTGGTCACGGATGCTCTATCTCGCAAGGCCAACCTACTTACACGTGTTGACATTAGTGTCTTGGGTTTGGATGAGATTAAAGAGTTGTATGCTACCGATGCTTTCTTTGGAGACATTTTCGCTCAATGTTCGGAGCATAAAGGAATTGGAGATTTCTATTTGCACAAAGGTTTCTTGTCTAAGGCTAATAAACTATGTATACCCGAGTCTTCGCTTCGTTTGGTCCTTTTGAAGGAATCTCATGGAGGACCACTCATGGGTCATTTTGGCTGCGACAAGACCTATGCCATGCTCTCCACCAACTACTATTGGCCTAGAATGAAGCGTGATGTGGAACGCCTAGTTCTCCGATGTTCTACATGTCTCAAAGCTAAGTCTACTCTAAACTCTCATGGGTTATACACACCATTGCCTATTCCATATCACCCATGGTCCGATATAGCTATGGATTTTATCTTAGGACTCCCACGCACTAAAAAAAACAAGGATTCCATCTTTGTCGTCATTGGTCGCTTCTCTAAAATGGCACATTTTATACCTTGCAACAAGAGCGACGATGCTTCACACATTGCTACTTTGTTTTTCAGGGAAATCGTCCGTCTCCATGGAGTGCCCAAGACCATTGTGTCGGATCGTGACACCAAGTTCGTGAGCTATTTTTGGAAGACTTTGATGGCCAAGATGGGAATCAAGCAACTATTCTCCACCGCATATCACCCTCAAACCGATGGCCAAACCGAATTGGTGAACCGAAGCCTATCTACACTCCTTCGTGTGTTGATCAAGTCTAACTTGAAGAATTGGGAGGAGTGCATCCCACACGCCGAGTTCGCCTACAATCGAGCACTACACCGCGCAACAAGGAAAACACCCTTCGAGGTCGTCTATGGCTCCAACCCCTACACCGCGCTAGACATGCTACCACTTCCACTCCATGAGCAAGTTAACATGGACTTCGACAAGCGAGCCGCTTACATGAATAAGCTCCATGAGGAAACAAGAACTACTCTCGAGAAGCACAACAAAGACCATGCTACGAAGATGAACAAACACAAGCGCGCCATGATATTTGAAGAAGGAGATCTTGTGTGGCTACACCTTCGCAAAGATCGCTTTCCGGATGCAGGGAAGTCCAAGCTTCACCCTCGTGGAGATGGACCTTTCAAGGTTATCAAGCGCATCAACGACAATGCCTACAAGATCGACATCTCCAACTCCAAACACTTGGTCCATGACACCTTCAACGTCGCCGACCTATCGCCATACCTTGGAACATCAAGCGATGAGGATGACCAAGAGTCGAGGACGACTCTTTTCCAGGGGGGGGGAGATGATGTAGGCCGACCTACGTCTCCTACAACAAGTGGCCCAATGACAAGAGCAAGAGTCAAGGCACTTCATGATAAGGTGAACTCGCTCCTATCCATGTGTGATCTCGACACTCCTTTGAATGGGTTGCTACTTCATTCGGATACGTTGTGCATACTCAGGAACAACTACCATGAAGATCTCCAAGAAAGTGTCGAAGATGGCCAAGAGACGAGTCAAGAGGAAGATGAAGAAGCAGAGCAGCGGTACTACCGCCAAGTAGGCCGGTACTACCGCCAGACGCCTGGCGATGAAGCTGAAGCGAGAGAAGCTCCAGGCGGCGGTACTACCGCCGCCACCAGCGGTACTACCGTCAGCTCCAGGACCGGTAGTACCGCTGGAGGTACCGCCCCAGCTACCGGCGCGCCTCAAGAAGCTACTGTATCCAACGGTACTTGCTGGGTGTCGACCACGTACTACCGCCAGCACTGAGAGGAAATAAAATACAAGTTGCAGCGGTATTACCGCCAGCGGCCAGCGGTACTACCGCCTCCACCAGGAGCGGTACTACCGCCACCCCTAGCGGTACTACCGCTGTGACATCAGGAATGCGGGCTGAAGGCCCATGTAACCTCTCTCACCTACCACTTCGCCCATTAGACTATAAATAGGACTTCTCTGCCTAGGGTTAGGGCCAGACTAAGATTTGAGAACTAAAGTAGAGTCTTGCTCCTTCTTGTCAAAGCGTCTCTTTCCTCCTATGGAGATGAATCAAGGCCTCCACATGTGGAGATGAACCAAGGCCTCCTCTTGAGGAGAAGATCCCTGCGTGGATACCAAGGCTTCGCTTGTAGTTGCGATTACTAGCTAATCTTCCATCTTTTGGTGGCTAGGTTGGATTGGTTGGATTGACCAATTGGACAAACAATCCTAAGAGTAAGGTGTGCTTGGGAGAGGAGGATTGGGGGCTGCCCACGGGGATTTGATACCAATCGAGTCTTGCCGGGTTGCTACTTGCTATTTACCCTTGTGTGTCAATTTCCCCTCTTTTGTGTTCTTCGTTCTTCGCATGTTCTTCGTGTTCGTCGTTCCCTCCGCACAAATCCGTGAAAATCGGGACCTACCCGCATCACTATCCATCTGGACCCCCGTGAACCCCTCCTAGCCATCTAGGAGTATTCGGATCCTCCTTACGTCATCCGACCCACGTGCACCCCTCCCAGCCATCTAGGAGTATCAGTAGCACTTTTAGGTCATCCTAAAGCACGTGCGACAATCCTAACCATCTGGACCCCCGTGGATCCCTCCTAGCCATCTAGGAGTATACGGACCCTCCTTATGTCATCTGACCTACGTGCACCCCTCCCAGCCATCTAGGGAGTATCAGTAGTACTTTTAGGTTATCCTAAAGCACGTGCGACAATCCTAGTGATAAGGATCAACAGGGGATGATCCTCTGATTGTTGTCCCAATCTTTCACAGCGAGTAACTCGGATAGAAATCTCCCAATAACGATCGATGAACGTCACCTGAAGACGAGGACGAATCCAGCAAACAACATGATGAAGATCACCACACCTCTAACCTGAGGACGATAACACTTGATGAACACAAGCACCCTCGCAGCAATCTTTATTACAAACTGATAAACGGCATCGCCGTCCCCGGAGGGATGCTTCACCAACGAGCTCAAAGTCTATGGACTGTTTTTCATCTAAACTCAAAGCTAACCCTAAAACGATGCCTAGCAGCTCCTGATATGAGGGCTGAGGCGCCGCCCCACTAATGGGCCAAATTGGTTCGGTTGGACAGGCCCAACTCGAACACTTATTACAGAAAATACGTAACTCGGATATTCCGATTCAAGGATCAATCGGATAATCCGATTTATTACAGAAGACATGCCTAGCTTGGTGGAGTCCTGAAATTGGGCTGCACCTCCTCCGTCGTGCCCATATCATCCTCCCCCCCTTCAAAAAGCGTTGTCCCCAACACGTGAGGGTCTGCTCGAAAGGGTGGCGTGATTTCAACAAAATCAGCACGCGTCTTCTCCATATTCAAGTCTTGCTTGCCTTCCACACCACATCCTCCCGCTGGGCCTGCTTGACTTGATTCAGTACTTGGCGCCTCCTTTCTTCGCCATATGAACTTGGACTTTTGCGCCACCATCTTCTTCTCAACTCTTGATGGAGCTCTCTGCTGCTGAACATGAACCTTCTTTGCATGACCCTGCAAAGTAGTAATACCTGGGCCACACAATTGACGAACACGTCCATCCTTGCCTTTATGCACATGTACTGCTGCTCCAACAAAACGTTTCCGAGGTGTTCTCACAAAACTGTGGCTGACTACCCGCGACACCATATGCACCGGAACACGATCAGCACCACCGTCATCGGTCTGAACACCCATGTCAACACGAACTGGAAGTGGAACACACGTTGACACATCCTTCCCTTCATCAATAAGAGGCTTGACTTCAACCGGCTTGTCACTAACAAGAACAACTGGCTTGTCATCTTGATGCGGGTAGGTCCCGATTTTCACGGATTTGGACGGAGGGAAAGATGAACACGAAGAACACGGGAAGAACGATGAACACAAAAAGGAGAAATCAAACACACAAAGGTAAATAGCAAGTAGCAACTCGGCAAGAATCGACTGGTAACAAATCCCCGAGGGCAGCCCCCAATCCTCCTCTCCCAAGCACACCTTACTCTTAGGATTGTTTGTCCAATTGGTCAATCCAACCAATCCAATCTAGCCACTTAAAGAGGGAAGATTAGCAAGTAATCGCAGCTACAAGCGGAGCCTTGGTATCCACGCAGGGATCTTCTCCTCAAGAGGAGGCCTTGGTTCATCTCCACATGGGGAGGCCTTGAATCATCTCCAAAAGGAGGAAAGAGACACTTTGAGAAGAAGGAGTCTAGCTCTACTTTAGTTCTCAAATCATAGTCTAACCCTAACCCTAGGCAGAGAAGTCCTATTTATAGTCTAGTGGACGAAAGGGTAGGAGAGGGAGGTTACATGGGCCTTCAGCCCGAATTCCTGGCGTCTCAGCGGTAGTACCGCTGGTGGTGGCGGTAGTACCGCTGGCCGATGGCGGTAGTACCGCTGGAGCTTGCGTTTTATTTCCTCTCAGCGCTGGCGGTAGTACGTGGTCGATACCGGTCAAGTACCGTTGGAGACAGTAGCTTTTGGAGGCGCGCCGGTAGCGTGGGCGGTACCTCCAGCGGTACTACCGGTCCTGGAGCTGGCGGTAGTACCGCTGGTGGCGGCGGTAGTACCGCCGCCTGGAGCTTCTCTCGCTTCAGCTGCATCGTCAGGTGCCTGGCGGTAGTACCGGCCTTCTTGCCGGTAGTACCGCTGTTCTGCTTCTTCATCTTCCTCTTGACTCGTCTCTTGGCCATCTTCGACACTTCCTTGGAGATCTTCATGGTAGTTGTTCCTGAGTATGCATAACGTATCCGCATGAAGTAGCAACCCATTCAAAGGTGTGTCGAGATCACACATGGATAGGAGCGAATTCACCTTATCATGGAGAGCTTTGACTCTTGCTCTTGTCATTGGGCCACTTGATGTAGGAGACGTAGGTCAGGCTACATCATCTCCCCCCCCTTGGGAAAGAGTCGTCCTCGACTCTTGGTCGTCCTCATCGCTTGATTTGCCAAGGTATGGCGATAGGTCGGCGACGTTGAAGGTGTCATGTACCAAGTGTTTGGTGTGGGAGATGTCGATCTTGTATGCATTGTCGTTGATGCGGTTGAGAACCTTGAAAGGTCCATCTCCACGAGGGTGAAGCTTAGACTTCCTTGCATCCGGAAATCGATCCTTGCGAAGGTGTAGCCACAGAAGGTCTCCTTCTTCAAATATCATGGCGCGCTTGTGTTTGTTCATCTTTGTAGCATGGTCTTTGTTGTGCTTCTCAAGCGTAGTTCTTGTTTCCTCATGGAGCTTCTTCATTTACGCGGCTCGCTTGTCGAAGTCCATGTTAACTTGCTGACGTAGTGGAAGTGGAAGCATGTCGAGCGCGGTGTAGGGTTGGAGCCATAGACGATCTCGAAGGGTGTTCTCTTTGTTGCGCGGTGAAGTGCTCGATTGTAGGCGAACTCGGCGTGTGGGATGCACTCTTCCCAATTCTTCAAGTTGGGCTTGATCAACACACGAAGGAGTGTAGATAGGCTTCGTTCACCACTTCGGTTTGGCCATCGGTTTGAGGGTGGTATGCGGTGGAGAATAGTTGCTTGATTCCCATCTTGGCCATCAAAGTCTTCCAAAAATAGCTCACGAACTTGGTGTCACGATCCGACACAATGGTCTTTGGCACACCATGAAGACGGACGATTTCCCTGAAAAACAAAGTAGCAATGTGTGAAGCATCGTCGCTCTTGTTGCAAGGTATAAAGTGTGCCATTTTAGAGAAGCGATCAATGACGACAAAGATGGAATCCTTGTTTGTTTTAGTGCGTGGGAGTCCTAAGACAAAATCCATAGCTATGTCGGACCATGTGATATGGGCACGACGGAGGAGGTGCAGCCCAATTTCAGGACTCCACCAAACTAGGATATTTGTGTCGTTGTTATTTTTAATAATTAGTTGTTATAATTATGTGAGTTGGGTTTGGGCCTGTCCAACCCAACCAGGCCCGTACTGTAGCTACAGTCCGTCGCTACAGTACGCCGCTGCAGTACCCCCAGCCCTCATATAAGGAGCTGCTAGGCATCGTTTTAGGGTTAGCTTGAGTTTAGATTAAAAACAGTCCATAGACTTTGAGCTCGTTGGTGAAGCATCCCTCCGGGGACGGCGATGCCGTGTTATCAATAAAGATTGCTGCGAGGGTGCTTGTGTTCATCAAGTGTTATCGTGCTGTGGTTAGAGGCGTGGTGACCTTCATCACGTTGCTTGCTGGATTCGTTCCTCTTCTCCAGGTTTGCGTTCATCATGCTAATGCTTGCAAAACAGTTGACAAGGGTCAGCGATGGAGTTTATTTCAGACTCAATGCATTATAAAAGGTAAAGAGTGCAAGCTCATGATTGATGGTGGTAGCTGTACTAATGGCATAAGCAAGGCAATGGTGGCAGCTCTGGGATTGTCCACATGGCGTATTTCTGAACTTAAGCATATACAGTGGTTGAATAGCTGCGGTATGCTGAAGGTAACTCATAAGGTGCGTGTGCCATTTACAGTTGGTGATTATGTTGATGAGGTGGAATGTGATGTGTTGCCATTGGAGGTATGTGGGCTGTTACTTGGTCGTCCATGGCAGTATGATCATAATGCTTTACATGCTGGGAGAGCAAATACATATTCTTTTGTGCATGATGGTAAACAGCGGACTTTGAGGCCTATGAGCGATGATCAAATCAAGTCCGATGTGGTGCTGGTGATACACAAGGAGAAGTTGCATAAAGCTAAGCCAAAGCCAAGGCTAGTTAAATTGCAGCAAGAGGAGCATGATGCAAGGAGCGTTGATACTGAAACTGATTCAGCCGTGCATGTAGATGACGAGCCAGTTGTTCTTGTTGGTGACAAGCCGGTTGAAGGCAAGCCTCTTATTGATGAGAGGAAGGATATTGCAGCATGTGTTCCAGTTCGTGTTGACATGGGGGTTCAGACCGATGACGGTGGTGCTGATCGTGTTCCGGTGCATATGGTGCCGCGGGTAGTTAGCCACAGTTTTGTGAGAACACCTCGGAAACGTTTTGTTGGAGCAGCAGTACGTGTGCATAAAGGCAAGGATGGACGTGTTCGTCAATTGTGTGGCCCAGGCATTACTTATCTTGTGCAGGGTCGTGCAAAGCAGGTTCATGTTCGGCAACACGAAGTTCCAGCAAGAGTTGAGAAGAAGATGGTGGCGCCTAGGTCCAAACTCATGTGGAGAAGAAAAGAGGTGCAGCCGCCCAAGACTGTATCAGGTCGAGCACGCCAAGCGGGAGGATGTGGTGAGGAAGGCAAGCAAGACTTGAAGATGAAGAAGACACGTGCTGATTTTGTTGACATCACGCCACCCTTTCGAGCAGACCCGCACGCGTTGGGGACAACGCTTTTTGAAGGGGGGGAGGATGATATGGGCACGACGGAGGAGGTGCAGCCCAATTTCACGACTCCACCAAACTAGGATATTTGTGTCGTTGTTATTTTTAATAATTAGTTGTTATAATTATGTGAGTTGGGTTTGGGCCTGTCCAACCCAACCAAGCCGTACTGTAGCTACAGTACGTCGCTACAGTACGCCGCTACAGTGCCCCCGCCCTCATATAAGGAGCTGCTAGGCATCGTTTTAGGGTTAGCTTGAGTTTAGATTAAAAACAGTCCATAGACTTTGAGCTCGTTGGTGAAGCATCCCTCCGGGGACGGCGATGCCGTGTTATCAATAAAGATTGCTGCGAGAGTGCTTGTGTTCATCAAATGTTATCGTGCTGTGGTTAGAGGCGTGGTGACCTTCATCACGTTGCTTGCTGGATTCGTTCCTCTTCTCCAGGTTTGCGTTCATCATGCTAATGCTTGCAAAACAGTTGACAAGGGTCAGCGAAGAGTAGACTTAGCTTTGAGACATGTAGAACATCGTCGAACTAGGCGTTCCACATCACGCTTCATTCTAGGCCAATAGTAGTTGGTGGCGAGCATGGCGTAGGTCTTGTCGCGTCCAAAGTGACCCATGAGTGTTCCTCCATGAGATTCCTTCAAAAGGACCAAACGAAGCGAAGACTCGGGTATACATAGTTTGTTAGCCTTAAACAAGAAACCTTTATGCAAATAGAAATCACCAATTCCTTTGTGCTCCGAACATTGAGCGAAAATGTCTCCAAAGAAAGCATCGGTAGCATACAACTCTTTAATCTCATCCAAACCCAAAACACTAATGTCAAGACGTGTGAGTAGGTTGGCCTTGCGGGATAGAGCATCCGCGACCACATTGTCTTTACCTTTCTTGTATTTGATTACAAAAGTGAAAGACTCAATGAACTCAACCCACTTAGCATGTCTTTTGTTCAAATTTGTTTGACTTTTCAAATATTTCAAAGATTCATGGTCCGAATGAATGACAAATTCCTTAGGACGAAGGTAATGTTGCCACACATCCAAAACACGAACCAAAGCAAATAACTCTTTGTCATAAATGGGGTAATTCAAGCGAGCTCCATCTAGTTTCTCACTATGGTATGCGATGGGTCTACCATTTTGCATAAGCACTCCACCAATGCCCAATCCACTTGCATCGCATTCAATCTCAAATGTCTTAGAGAAATCCGGAAGGGCAAGGAGTGGTGCTTCGGTTAATAACCGTTTGAGCTCATTGAAAGCAAAATCATGTGCGTTGCCCCAAATGAAAGGTACATTCTTCTTTGTAAGTTCATGGAGGGGGCAAGCAATTGTGGAAAAATCCTTGATGAAACGGCGGTAAAATCCGGCAAAACCAAGAAAACGTCTCAACTCCTCAAGTGATGTCGGAAAAGGCCAAGTCCGAATTGCTTGTATTTTGCTTCATCGACTTCGACTCCATCCGAAGAAACAACAAAACCCAAGAAAACAAGTTTGTTGGTGGCAAAAGTGCACTTAGAAAGATTTGCATAAAGCTTTTCATTGCGAAGAACCAACAAAACTTGAGCAACATGAGAAGTGTGCTCTTCCAAAGACTTGCTATAAATAAGGATGTCGTCAAAGTATACCACAACAAATTTGCCAATAAAAGGACGCAAAACATGATTCATGAGACGCATAAAGTAGAAGGTGCATTGGAAAGACCAAATGGCATGACGAGCCACTCATAAAGACCAAGCTTAGTTTTAAATGCGGTCTTCCATTCATCACCTTCACACATGCGTATTTGGTGATATCCACTTTTAAGATCAATTTTGGAGAATATAGCGGAACCACAAAGCTCATCGAGCATATCATCAAGTCGAGGGATAGGATGGCGATACCGAACGGTTATGGCGTTGATGGGGCGACAATCCATGCAAAGGCGAAGAGTGTTGTCGTGCTTGGGTACCAAGATGACGGGCACGGCACACGGACTCAAGCTCTCGCGGATGTGTCCCATGGCAAGAAGTTCTTGTATTTGCCGCTCGATCTCCTTTGTCTCTTCGGGGTTGGTGCGGTAAGGAGCGCGGTTTGGTAGCGGTGCGCCGGGAACAAGGTCGATGCGGTGCTCGATTCCACGTAGAGGAGGTAGTCCCGGGGCACGTCTTGAGGAAAGACATCTTCAAAGTCCTTCAAAAGAGACAACAAAGAAGGAGGAAGGTTTGTGAAGTGTTAGTCATAGAAACTTCACCCTTGCATATGAGCACATAGTGTAGGGTGGATGGGTTTTCTCTCAACTCCCTCATCTCTCTCTTTGTGGCAAATAGTGTAAGTTTTGTGGGAACTCTCTTTGAAGTGTCACACTCATTTGGCTTGTGGCTCTCACTCACTTTTGGTGGATCTCTCGCTCACCACTCATCTCACTAGACGAACGATCTTGTTGTGCCCTTGCAATGGTCTTGGCGTTGTCGGCGATGACTTGACTTGGTGTCATGGGACGAAGGACGAAGGTCTTGTCGTTGTTCTTGAAGCTATAGTAGTTTGTTCGTCCATCATGCATAGCACCCTTGTCAAATTGCCATGGACGCCCAAGGAGTAAGTGACAAACGTTCATAGGCACAACATCACAATCAACCGTATCTTCATAGGCTCCAATCTTGAAGGACACTTGCACCATGTGTTGAATCTTGACGGCTCCGGTATCACTCAACCATTGCACATGGTAAGGATGTGGGTGCTTCTTGAACTTCAAGTTGAGCTTGTCACAAAGTTCTTTGCTCGCTAGGTTGTGGCAACTTCCACCATCTATGATGACCTTGACGGACTTTCCATTGACTCCCGCTCTAGTGTGAAACAAGTTGCATCTTTGGTCTTCTTCTACTTGAACATTGGTGGTTAAAGCTCTTGCCACAACCAAGGAAGGGTCTTTGTTGTCGCCATCACAATATATCTCATTTCTTCTTCTTGAGCACTTTGCATTGTGGCGACCTTGTTCAAAGCATTGTACTCATCTTCACTCATAGATTCATACTCTCCCATGTCATTGATGATCATGACCTTCTTGTTGGTGCACTCAAAAGATTTGTGCCCTTGTCCGCCGCACTTGTAACATTGCAAGAGTCTTGTGCCGGACGAAGATCCTTGAGGCGCCTTGCTAGGGGAGGTACTTTCTTGAAAGGTTGAGGCGCTTGAGGTGTCGAAGTAGAGACTCTTGGAGGACCTCGAGTGTTCGCTTGAGGAAGAGCTTGTGAAGGTGTAGGAGTTGACGAAGAAGGCTTGGAACACGTGGCGCTCGGCCTTGGAAGCTTGATGTACTAGCTCAACCAAAGAGGCATATGGTTGGAACTCCACGATCTTCTTGATGGGATAGTTGAGGCCATTCATGAAACGAGCCATGGATTGCTCTTCGTACTCGTTGACATTGGCTCTCATCATGGAGATTTCCATTTCCTTGTAGTACTCATCAACCGACTTCAAACCTTGCTTCAACTCTTGCAACTTCTTGTATAAGTCTCTAGTGTAATGGCTTGGCACGAAGCGCTTGTACATGGTTTCTTTCATTTCAACCCAAGTGTCAATTGGTTGTTGGTGGTTAGCGACGCGAGCATCTTGTAGTTGTTCCCACCACAAGAGAGCATACTCTTCAAACTCCATCGAGGCTAAGGCAACCTTCTTTTTGTCGGAGAAGCGTTGCACACGGAAGATCTTGTCAACCTTGAGTACCCATGAGAAGTAAGCTTCCGGATCACTTGTGCCGTAGAACTTGGGTATGTCAAAGCGGACGTTGGTCAAGTCATCATAGTCGTCACGTGGCCACCACGTGGGAATGCACGTCCACGTCTCCTTCGGTTGAGTCCATCACCATTGTGTTGGCTTGACTCGTTATCACTTGACTCGGAACGTTGGTGTTGGTGACGATCATGAGGAGCTCTTGACGAGGCGCATGTTGAGGAGGTAGCTCTTGTTGAGGAACGGGTTGCTCGACATTGTTCGCATTGTCATGGTATTGATGACGTGGCCTTGGAGGATGACGAGGGTGACGTCCTTGTTCACCAAAGTCATTCGCACCCGGAACGCCATTGTCATTAGCCAATGGGTCATGACGATCACGTCGTGGCGGTGGTGGTGATGGTATGCGTGCGCGACGATCATCATTTTGGTGAGGTTGTTCTTGATGCGCATTGGCATTGTTCGCGTGAAGATCATGTGGTTGTTCAACGATAGGAGGAGGTCGTTCATGGGTCGCTCCTTGAATCATGTGACGTTCTTGTCGAGGTTCATGACGTCCATGATGTGCTTGTGTCGACCTTGAGGTGCTTCTTGTACGGCTTGAGCGTGAAGGAGCTCGTTGTCGCGCAAGGTTGTTGATAGCTTCGGTCATCCGCTCCATGTTCGCATTGATTGCGTTGAAGTTGGCATCATGAGTTTGGAGACGGCGCTCGTAGCGGCCTAAGCCATCACGAACAAGGTGTCGAAGACCGACGAACTCGGATTGTGTGACATAGCCATGATCACCGCGAACTCCACCATGGATTTCCTCATCCGAGCTTGAGCTTCCGTTTGTACTTCCCCTAAACATTTTCTCAAGAACAAGTGAGATGTGCGTAAGGAAAACCAAGACAAACTATATCCCAAGTATAATGTGGCTTGAGAGGAGAGTATCCGGTTCTAACACCCAACACACACACTTATGAGGATAGGAAGGTATGAAGTGGCAAACGAAACAAGCAAACCCGCCGACAAGTATATTGTCAAAGGTAGAGAAAATCCACAATGATCAAGTTACCAAAGAAACTCCAACCACAAATGATGAAGAAACACACACAAAAGCGAATGATGGGGTTGGGCAACCAAAGGCGAGCACTCGAAGATAGACAACCTAACGAAGACTACGTGCTCAAATGTCACCCAACACAAGAAGGACGCTAGCTCAATTGCTTTTTGTGGGCAACGGATTTGCACAAGAGTTAACACTCACACTCACTTTGGCGGTCTAGCTTTGTCGCAACCTACAAGAGATGAAACTTGGCACCACTTGATTCTTTTCTTTCTCTCTTTTTTTTTTTGATTTTTGCTTTTTGACGATGATTCTCTTTTGCTAGTGCCAAGCTCTCTAACGATACACACTCGCCAATACTTTGAAGACAAACACTCAACACGTGCAATGCCTCGCAATATCACCGAGCTAGTCCAATAGGTTAAGTTGCGCGAAAGGAAGAAGGGCTCACAACGGAAATGATGGTGGGGAAAATGTCGAGTCCTTGGTGGCGTCGTCGCTTGGCGTTGATGATGCGTAGCTGCGGAAGCTTGTAGATGTCGTAGACGTATAGCACACCAAGAAAGGACTCAAACCAAAGAGGAAATGCCAAAACGAACCGAGGAGAAAGAAAAATTTCTGCAAAAATTGGCCCTGGCGGTAGTACCGCTGGTCCGCCCGGTAGTACCGCTCTAGCGGTAGTACCGCTGTTCTGGACCGGTAGTACCGTTGCGCACGGATCTGCGCGATCTTGACTCGATTTTGGGCGGAAATTGGGCTCGAAAATCCTCGAATTCGTGGGAAAATTGGCAAAATTAAGGCTAGGGAACGCAAACAAAAGTGGAGGGGGTCCTAAAGCAACAGATCCATGGACAAAAACTACCAAAAACGCAACGAATCGGCAGATCGGCTCGAATCAAGGCAAGGCTATTTTTGGTGGAAATTTTCGAATTTCTCAAAAACGAAGAAAAATTTGGTGGATTTTGGTGGAAACACAAAACAAATCCGTGTCAACCTAGAGCTCTGATACCATATGATGCGGGTAGGTCCCGATTTTCACAGATTTGGACGGAGGGAAAGATGAACACGAAGAACACGGGAAGAACGATGAACACAAAAGGGGAAATCAAATACACAAAGGTAAATAGCAAGTAGCAACTCGGCAAGAATCGACTGGTAACAAATCCCCGAGGGCAGCCCCCAATCCTCCTCTCCCAAGCACACCTTACTCTTAGGATTGTTTGTTCAATTGGTCAATCCAACCAATCCAATCTAGCCACTTAAAGAGGGAAGATTAGCAAGTAATCGCAACTACAAGCGGAGCCTTGGTATCCACGCAGGGATCTTCTCCTCAAGAGGAGGCCTTGGTTCATCTCCACATGGGGAGGCCTTGAATCATCTCCAAAAGGAGGAAAGAGACACTTTGAGAAGAAGGAGTCTAGCTCTACTTTAGTTCTCAAATCATAGTCTAACCCTAACCCTAGGCAGAGAAGTCCTATTTATAGTCTAGTGGACGAAAGGGTAGGAGAGGGAGGTTACATGGGCCTTCAGCCCGAATTCCTGGCGTCTCAGCGGTAGTACCGCTGGTGGTGGCGGTAGTACCGCTCCTGGTGGAGGCGGTAGTACCGCTGGAGCTTGCGTTTTATTTCCTCTCAGCGCTGGCGGTAGTACGTGGTCGATACCGGACAAGTACCGTTGGAGACAGTAGCTTTTGGAGGCACGCCGGTAGCGTGGGCGGTACCTCCAGCGGTACTACCGGTCCTGGAGCTGGCGGTAGTACCGCTGGTGGCGGCGGTAGTACCGCCGCCTGGAGCTTCTCTCGCTTCAGCTGCATCGTCAGGTGCCTGGCGGTAGTACCGGCCTTCTTGGCGGTAGTACCGCTGTTCTGCTTCTTCATCTTCCTCTTGACTCGTCTCTTGGCCATCTTCGACACTTTCTTGGAGATCTTCATGGTAGTTGTTCCTGAGTATGCATAACGTATCCGCATGAAGTAGCAACCCATTCAAAGGAGTGTCGAGATCAAACATGGATAGGAGCGAATTCACCTTATCATGGAGAGCTTTGACTCTTGCTCTTATCATTGGGCCACTTGATGTAGGAGACGTAGGTCGGGCTACATCACATCTACAGGCTTGGCTGAAACATTGTCGCTACTGACGCTCTTCGCATCATGCTCCTCATGCTGCACCTTAGCTAGCCCTGGTTGTGGCTTAGCCTTGCGCAATTTCTCCTTGCGAACCACCAGCACCACATCGGACTTGATTTGATCATCCCTCATAGGCTGCAAAGTCCGCTTCTTGCCATCATGCACAAAAGAATATGTATTTGCTCTCCCAGCATGTAAAGCATTACGATCATACTGCCATGGATGTCCAAGTAACAGCCCACACACCTCCAATGGCAACACATCGCATTCCACCTCATCAACATAGTCACCAACTGTAAATGGCACACGCACCTTGTGAGTAATCTTCATCATACCACAGCTATTCACCCACTCAACGTGCCTCGGTTCTGGAATACGCCACGTAGATAAACCCAAAGCTTCCACAACCGCCTTGCTAATGCCATTACAATAGCTACCACTGTCAATCATCAACTTGCATGCTTTGTCTTTGATCATGCACTGTGCCTGAAATAAATTCCAACGCTGGCCTCTATCCGCTGTCATACAAGTATCATCATGTACTCTCTTGAGTTGCATATTCAGCCCACTCAATGGTACAACCTCCTCCGTGGACCTCTCCAAAAATCTAGTACGGAGAAATTTCTTGAAATCTTCCCAACTAGATGTTCCACTTGTAATGCCCTTCGCTGATCTCTCTTCACTCCACCATGTAGCCACTTTCTCACTCACACGTCTACGTGCAAGAACATATTCAACATGGCCACCAAACGTGCTGTCAAGTGTACGACATCTGTCAAAACCATGATCCATGTCTTTCTCCCAAGACTGATAGTCTACCCATAGCGCGGAACTGTCCAAACTCCACTCGATCTTGGCAGAATCCAAGGGAAGACCTACCACAAGAGTAGTGTAGTCATGGTACACGTCATCAGACCTTGCCATCACATGATCAGCCTTCGACAAAACCATCTTCCGATCTGGCTGTTGTACGAAACAATCTGCACTTTCCTTACGAAACCGGATAATCCGATGTATGCAGCCGGATATTCCACCTTTGATCTGCACCGTACAGATCTGGAGTAGAACACGTACGTAACCTAGACTCTCCTGCCCGCGGAAAGCCTGCTCCTGCCCTAGCAAATCGATCGCCTCCTCTTGCTCCTGACCATGATGATCGGAACAAAAAGCACGACCTCGTGCTGCTCCTTCCTACGTGGCCGCCGACAAAAACAATCTGATGCCAAAACCTTCTAAACAAATCAATCTCTAATCTACCCGATCTGACAACTGCCCGGATGATGAGCAATCAGCAGACCAATCTCGCCGTGATAAACCCAGCGCTCTGATACCACATGATAAGGATCAACAGGGGATGATCCTCTGATTGTTGTCCCAATCTTTCACAGCGAGTAACCCGGATAGAAATCTCCCAATAACGATCGATGAACGTCACCTGAAGACGAGGACGAATCCAGCAAGCAACGTGATGAAGATCACCACGCCTCTAACCAGAGCACGATAACACTTGATGAACACAAGCACCCTCGCAGCAATCTTTATTACAAACTGATAAACGGCATCGCCGTCCCCGGAGGGATGCTTCACCAACGAGATCAAAGTCTATGGACTGTTTTTAATCTAAACTCAAAGCTAGCCCTAAAGCGATGCCTAGCAGCTCCTTATATGAGGGCTGAGGCGCCGCCCCACTAATGGGCCAAACTGGTTCGGTTGGACAGGCCCAACTCGAACACTTATTACAGAAAATACGTAACTCGGATATTCCGATTCAAGGATCAATCGGATAATCCGATTTATTACAGAAGACATGCCTAGCTTGGTGGAGTCCTGAAATTGGGCTGCACCTCCTCCGTCGTGCCCATATCACCTAGCCATCTGGACTCCCGTGGATCCCTCCTAGCCATCTAGGAGTATACGGACCCTCCTTACATCATCTGACCTACGTGCACCCCTCCTAGCAGCCTAGGAGTATCAGTAGCACTTTTAGGTCATCCTAAAGCACGTGCCACAATCCTAGCCGTATGGAACCTCCTAGCCATCTAGGAGTAAACGGACCCTCCTTACGTCATCTGACCCACGTGCACCCCTCCTAGCCATCTAGGAGTACACGGACCCTCCTTACGTCGTCTGACCCACGTGCACCCCTCCTAGCCATCTAGGAGTATCAGTAGCACTTTTAGGTCATCCTAAAGCACGTGCGACAATCCTAGCCATCTGGACCCCCGTGGATCCCTCCTAGCCATCTAGGAGTATACGGACCCTCCATACGTCATCTGACCTACGTGCACCCCTCCTAGCCATCTAGGAGTATCAGTAGGACTTTTAAGTCATCCTAAAGCACGTGCGACAATCCTAGCCATATGGACCCCGTGGACCCCTCCTAGCCATCTAGGAGTATCAGTAGCACTTTTAAGTCATCCTAAAGCACGTGCGACAATCCTAGCCATATGGACCCCGTGGACCCCTCCTAGCCATCTAGGAGTAAACGGACCCTCCTTACGTCATCTGACCCACGTGCACCCCTCCTAGCCATCTAGTAGTATACGAACCCTCCTTACGCCATCTGACCCACGTGCACCCCTCCCAGCCATCTAGGAGTATCAGTAGCACTTTTAGGTCATCCTAAAGCACGTGCGACAATCCTAACCATCTGGACCCCCGTGGATGACTCCTAGCCATCTAGGAGTATACGGACCCTCCTTACGTCATCTGACCTACGTGCACCCCTCCCAGCCATCTAGGAGTATCAGTAGCACTTTAGGTCATCATAAAGCACGTGCGACAATCCTAACCATCTGGACCCCCGTGGATCCCTCCTAGCCATCTAGGAGTATACGGACCCTCCGTACGTCATCTGACCTACGTGCACCCCTCGCAGCCATCTAGGAGTATCAGTAGCACTTTTAGGTCATCCTAAAGCACGTGCGACAATCCTAGCCATCTGGACCCACGTGGATCCCTCCTAGCCATCTAGGAGTATATGGACCCTCCTTACGTCATCTGACCTACGTGCACCCCTCCCAGCAGCCTTGGAGTATCAGTAGCACTTTTAGGTCATCCTAAAGCATGTGCGACAATCCTAGCCATCTGGACCCCCGTGGATCCCTCCTAGCCATCTAGGAGTATACGGTCCCTCCATACGTCATCTGACCTACGTGCACCCCTCCCAGCCATCTAGGAGTATCAGTAGCACTTTTAGGTCATCCTAAAGCACGTGCGACAATCCTAGCCATATGGACCCCCGTGGACCCCTCCTAGCCATCTAGGAGTAAACGGACCCTCCTTACGTCATCTGACCCACGTGCACCGCTCCTAGCCATCTAGGAGTATATGGACCCTCCTTACGTCATCTGACCCTGATGAGGACATCCCTAGCTCTTATACACTTTCTCCAAATGAAGATGTTGCTGTTCAAGACAAACCTGACGAATTGAGGATTGGACCAATGACAAGATCAAGAACCAAGTTATTAGAACAGTAGGTGAACTCACTCTTATTAGAATATGATGTTTGTAATTCTGATAATTTTATACTTCCTAAATCTATGCATTTATGTATGATCAGGGTTATTAATAACACAAGCACTCATGGAGGAGAGGAGCTGCAAGGCATGGAGTACATGGATGATCACATGAAGAACAAGAGGGAATGCATGGAGGATAAAGTTCAGAACAACTACTACAAGTGCTCGAGGGAGGAGAGGGAGGCAGGAGCACATGGAGAGAGAGAAGAGGATGGCGCACAACACCATGTTGATGCGCCAAAGGAGGAGTCCTAGTTCTACAAGGACAAGGACCTGCGAGTCCTTTAGGCCGAACCCCATTGGGTCGATTTGTATCAGTTTGGGTTTCACCCCAACCCGAGTCAGACTAGTCTTGATGCGCCCCATCCTTTGGGCCGCATCCCTCCCCCATATAAACCCTATTGCTGCGAGTTATTAGGTTAGACTACGATAAAACATAAACCCTAGAACCTCTAGATTGGATCGCTGCTAAGCATTCATCTTGAAGTATTGTTACTGCTTGCAAATTCTGCGTGTTATCTGCTGTTCCATTGGGAATAAGGAGGTACAGGACCACTTGTAGTCGGTGGCTACTTGTGCAAGCGTGTGGAGTTGAGAATATCCATAGTGTTGCAAGCTATTACATTGGCAATAGGGATCGGCCAGGAGAGTTTTCAGTATCACACGAGGTATCTACATCATCCATCCACGAATCCATCACCATCTCGCTGAGAAGATCGGGCCACCCCATATCAGACCCACGTTGATGTAGCCCGACCTACGTCTCCTACAACAAGTGGCCCAATGACGAGAGCAAGAGTCAAGGCACTTCATGACAAGGTGAACTCGCTCCTATCCATGTGTGATCTCGACACTCCTTTGAATGGGTTGCAACTTCATTCGGATACCTTGTGTGTGCTCAGCTATGATGGACTTGAAGACCCCTATGAAGACTCCCAAGGAAGCGCGGAAGATGGACAAGGATCGAGCCAAGATGATGAGGAAGAAGAAGACAAGAAGGAAGAAGAAACCCCAGGAGGCGGTACTACCGCCGGGTTAAGCGGTACTACCGCCCCTGGCCCAGTCAGCAAGGCCTCAACCCACGCCGGCGGTACCTCCAGCGGCACCGACAGCGGTACCGGGGACGTGGGACGGGCGACCCCCACGTCGGCGGTGCTACCGCCCCAGCTACCGCCAAAACGGTGCTTCAGACGTGACGTCCGGTACCGCCAGCGGCACCAGTAGCGGTACCAACTGGTACTGGCGACGTGGGGAGCAGCGACGCCTGCCCGCACCAGCGGTACCACCGGCTAACCCAGCGGTACTACCGCCAGTGCGGGCATGAGTTCGGGACAGGACCCGTGTAACCTTATCCTTTCGCCTCGTTTTGGATCTAGACTATAAATAGCACTCCTTGGACTAGATCTAGGGTTAGACTATGATTTGGGAACTAAAGTAGAGCCTTGCTCCTTCTTCTCAAAGTGTCTCTTTCCTCCTATGGAGATGAATCAAGACCTCCACATGTGGAGATGAACCAAGGCCTCCTCTTGAGGAGAAGATCCCTGCGTGGATACCAAGGCTCCGCTTGTAGTTGCGATTACTTGCTAATCTTCCATCATTAGGTGGCTAGGTTGGATTGGTTGGATTGACCAATTGGACAAACAATCCTAAGAGTAAGGTGTGCTTGGGAGAGGAGGATTGGGGGCTGCCCTCGGGGATTTGTTACCAATCGAGTCTTGCCGGGTTGCTACTTGCTATTTACACTTGTGTGTTTGTTTTCCCCTCTTTTGTGTTCTTCGTTCTTCGCGTGTTCTTCGTGTTCAAGTGCACTTTTGCCACCAACAAACTTGTTTTCTTGGGTTTTGTTGTTTCTTCGGATGGAGTTGAAGTTGATGATGCCAAGATACAAGCAATTCGGACTTGGCCTTTTCCGATGTCACTTGAGGAGTTGAGACGTTTTCTTGGTTTTGCCGGATTTTACCGCCGTTTCATCAAGGATTTTTCCACAATTGCTTGTCCCCTACATGAACTTACAAAGAAGAATGTACCTTTCATTTGGGGCAATGATAAGGGATGGCCCGATCTTCTCAGTGAGATGGCGATGTAGTGGATAGATTGATGAATTTGATAACTCATGTGATACCGAAGAACTCTCCTGGCTGATCCCTATTCCCAATGCAACAGCTTGCAACCCTATGGATATTCTCAACTCCACACGCTTGCACAAGTAGCCACCGACTACAAGTGGTCCTGTACCTCCTTATTCCCAGTGGAACAGCAGATAACACGCAGAATTTGCAAGCAGTAACAATACTTCAAGATGAATGCTTATGAGCAAGTTCAATCTAGAAAGCTAGGGTTTTAGTTTTATCGTAGTCTAACCTAATCAACTCGCAACAAAGGAGTATATATGGGGGAGGGGTGCGGCCAGCAGCCAGGGAGCCCTCCCACCTAGCCCAACTCGGATTGGGTCCAACCTAACTGGATACAAACCGACCCAATTGGGTTCGGCCTTAAAACGGGACACGCAGGTCCAAGTCCTAGGGTGACTAGGACTCCTCCTTGGCGCCACAAACAGGGGGCTGTACGCCTCCTTCTTGCATCTCCACTTGTGCTCCTGCCTCCCTCTCCTCCCTCAAGCACTTGTGGTGTTTGTTCTGAAATTTATCCTCCATTAAATTCTTGTTGTTCTTCATGTGATCCTCCATGTACTCCATGCCTTGCAGCTCCTCTCCTCCATGAATGCTCGTGTTATCAATAACCCTGATCATACATAAATGCATAGATTTAGGTAGTATAAAACTCTCAGAATTACAAACATCATATTCTAATAAGAATGAGTTCACCTGCTGTTCTAATAACTTGGTTCTTGATCTTGTCATTGGTCCAATCCTTAATTCATTTGGTTCCCCCAGAGTGTCTTCCAATCCAGCTTCCCCCAGTGTCTTCCAAAAATAGCTCATGAACTTCACATCACGATCAGAAACAATAGTCTTCGGTACTCCATGTAAGCGCACTATGTCCCTGAAAAACAGATTAGCAATATGCGACGCATCGTCGCTTTTGTGGCATGCAATAAAATGTGACATCTTAGAGAATCTATCCACTACCACAAATATAGAATCATGTCCTCTTTTTGTTCTTGGTAATCCTAGCACAAAATCCATACTAATATCCTCCCATGGAGTAGTAGGTGCAGGAAGAGGAGTATACAAACCATGAGGCTTTAATTTGATTTAGCCTTGTTGCAAGTGATGCAACGCCTCACAAACCTGTCCACATCTCTCCTCATGCGGGCCAATAGAAGTGATCAGCCAACATGAGCAATGTCTTTTCACGCCCAAAGTGTCCCATTAATCCACCACTATGTGATTCCTGCAACAATAGCAAACGCACGGACGACTCGGGCACACATAATTTGTTAGCTCTAAACAAATATCCATCATGTATATGAAATTTATCCCATGCCTTCACATTAGTACATTTCGAAAATGGGACAGAAAAATCATGATCGTGAGCATACAAATCACGCAAACTCTCCAAACCAGGAACTTGCACATCCAATTGTGTTAATAACATGCTTTTCCTAGAGAGAGCATCAGCAACTACATTATCTTTGCCTTTCTTGTACTTAATTATGTAGGGAAAAGATTCAATGAATTCAACCCACTTAGCATGACGTTTATTAAGACTAGATTGGCTCTTCAAAAATTTCAAAGCTTCATGATCAGAATGTATGATAAATTCTTTTGGCCACAAATAATGTTTCCAAACCTCAAGAACTCTAACAAGTGCATACAACTCTTTATCATAAACAGAATAATTCAATTGGGCTCCATTCAATTTTTCCGAAAAATAGGCAACTGGTTTATTCTCTTGCATTAGCACTCCTCCAATTCCAATACCACTAGCATCACATTCAATTTCGAATTGCTTATGAAATCAGGAAGTATTAACAATGGGGCAGAAATTAAACGACGTTTCAGCTCATCAAAAGCAATATCTTGTGCTACCCCCCACTCAAAAACAACACCTTTCTTAGTAAGATCATTCAAAGGTGCAGCAAGAGTACTAAAATCTTTCACAAAACGTCTATAGAATCCAGCAAGGCCAAGAAAACTTCGTAATTGACTAATAGTCATGGGAATTGGCCAATTTTTAATAGCTTCAATTTTAGTTTCATCTACTTCAATTCCATGCTTAGAAACAACATATCCCAGAAATATGACCTTGTCTTTGCAAAATGTGCACTTAGCAAGATTACCATAAAGTTTATTATCACGTAGCACATTCAACACTTGTCTAATATGATCAATATGTTCACCTTCATTGCGGCTGTAAATTAATATGTCATCAAAGTACACAACCACAAACTTTCCAATAAAATCTCTCAAAACATGGTTCATTAATCTCATGAAGGTACTAGGTGCATTAGTTAAACCAAAAGGCATGACTAACCACTCATATAAACCAAATTTTGTTTTAAAGGCTGTTTTCCACTCATCCCCCTCTTTCATCCTAATTTGATGATAACCACTACGCAAATCAATTTTAGAGAAAACAGCAGCACCACTTAATTCATCTAACATGTCTTCCAAACGTGGAATAGGATGACGATAACGAATAGTGATGTTGTTAATTGCTCTACAATCTACACACATGCGCCAAGTACCATCTTTCTTAGGAACTAAAATAACAGGAACAGCACAAGGGCTTAAGCTGATTCGAATATACCCTTTATCAAGAAGCTCTTGGACTTGTTTCTGAATTTCCTTTGTCTCTTGGGGATTTGTCCTATAAGGAGCTCGGTTTGGCAATGTTGCTCCTGGTATCAAGTCAATTTGATGTTCTATCCCTCGCAATGGTGGCAAACCAGGAGGTACGTCATCCGGAAACACATCATCAAATTCCTGCAACACATTAGAAACACCAATAGAGAGAGGGGTCATGTCATTAGAAACCAAAATTTCTCCCTTGTGCATAAGCACGATAGGAAGCAAACTAGGATCCTCACTAAATTCTCTCAAATCCTCTTTGGTGGCTAACATGCATAGTAGGTTCACTCCCTCACTTTGAATTTTACCACTCGGTTTGGGTTTGCTAGAATCACTCTCAGAATTATTATTCGCTCTTTTATCTACTCTCTCACTCTCGTTTTCAAGATGTACTTCTGTTTTTTGACGAGACTCATTTACAATATGCTGTGGTGTCATAGGCCTCAATATAATGTCCTTCCCATGCCAATTCAACTGATATGTATTTGCTCTTCCATGGTGTATCACATTCCTGTCAAATTGCCATGGTCTTCCCAACAACATGTGGCAAACAGTCATAGGAACCACATCACACTCAATGGTATCCTTATATGGTCCAATCTGAAATTCCACTCGAACCATATGGCTCACCTTCATCTCTCCCTTGTCACTTAACCATTGTATGTAATAAGGATGAGGGTGTGGAATATACTTCAATTTCAGTTTTGCACATAAATCTCTACTAGCCAAATTTCTGCAACTCCCTCCATCAATTATAACCTTGCAAGCCATTTGAGGACCAACAATAGCTTTGGTTTGAAATAGGTTGCAGCGCTGATTTTCAGGACTTGGTGTAACACTCAAAGAGTTTTGTGTGCAAACAATAGAGGGATAATGTGTAGCATATGCATCAATAGGACCATCCTCATCATTATAATCATCTTCCTCATTAGGATCAGCATCATCTCCTGTTTCATACTCATCATCAGCATTAATAATCATGACTTTCTTATTAGGACAATCACGCTTAAAGTGTCCTTTTCCTCCACATGTATGACAAGCCATGTCTCTATTACGGGGGGCGTTGGCTGATCCACTCGGAACTGAAACTGGTGGAACAGTTTTCCTGGCACTAGATGTGCTAGTCTCTGTTTTACTATTAGTACCACTACGGTTGTGAGAAGGTGGAGGGTTGGTGGTGAAAAACCGTATTTTTCTGTGAAAAACTCCTCCGTGTAGTGATCTGTGCTTCTTCAGCCAACCGTTTCTCAGCTTCTCTTGCTTGATGCAGCAACTCCGTCATATCATTATACTGTACGTGCCTCACAATGCTCTTGATTTTAAATTGCAAACCTGAGAGAAAACGTTGCATTGTTTGGTCGGGAGCCTCACGAACCCGAGCTCGTTGCATTATCAACTCCATCTCCTTATAATATGCATCTACAGATTTTGTTCCTTGCTTCAATTGCTGTAACTTATCATATAGAGTTCTAATATAATTCTTGGGCACAAATCTGTCCCGAAGCAATTGTTTCATCTCTCTCCATGTATCCACTTCTGGTTCTTCACGTTCTTCCCTCAAACTTGTAATGCCATCCCACAACAAAAGAGCATAACCTTCAAGACCAGAAGAGGCAAGCTTAATTTTTCTCTCTTCACTATAATCATGCAATCTCCATAGCTTCTCAATTTTCAGCTCCCACATCAAATATTCTTCCACATCTTCAGTATCACAAGTGAGAGTGTATAGAGAATTTCGGTTTGCCCAAACCATCGTCCTCTCTATTATTTTCCAATTGGATCCCCCTTGCAGCAACTCCTCCACGGCCACCGTGCACATTGCCACGGCCATGTAAATCAGCAGCATTGGGTGGAACTCGCCGTGGGTTGTTATTATTTTCCAGGAGTGTTGCTAAATTTGCAACCTGTCTTGTCAAATT
Source organism: Poa pratensis (assembly GCA_947311845.1). NCBI lineage: Eukaryota > Viridiplantae > Streptophyta > Magnoliopsida > Poales > Poaceae > Poa > Poa pratensis. The sequence goes on from CAMZMU010000085.1 coordinate 73,027,397, forward strand.
TGTCACGGCTTCTTGTAAAATATCCACAGATTCTTGAGTAGCAGCAGCATCAATTTTGAGGTCCAAAGTGTTCAACTCCTCCCTCAAACTATCATCACTCTTCTCTATTTCAGCAGCAATTCTTTTGTACATGGTTTCTCTCAAAGCTTCATATTCATTCCACTTGACTATATCCTCAGGGTTCTTCTTATCCTGCGCAACAAGATCACTAGCAGCAGCCATTGATTAATATGTTAGTGAAAACAAAATAACAATGGGATGTGGTGTTCTCTCACAACTCACTCAAAAACCAGCAAGTAATGGTATATCTTACCGTTCCAAAGTGAATAGAAAGACTTACCCAACAAGTAGCAGCAACTAATGTGACTTGATGTGAAGAAGAGAATATCAAGGTTCAAGTGATCACAATGACAAACAGGGTATATGGTGGGGCTCGGTATGGATACCTAACAACACCAACATACAAATCCTATTTGCTGTTTGTGATGATATCAAAAACACACCAAGGAAACTCACACAAATATGGAGACAAATGTGGCAATGCAAATATATGGATGGAAATTTCGCAATGCACTCGAAAGACACTAGCAATAGCTCAATGAAAAACAGGCACAAGATTGCTCAATTTACTAGTGCAAACAGCAATATAATCAGCTCCCAAACTTCAGTAGCTATAATCAACTTTCAGGCCTCTTCTCTCTCTCTTTTTTTTTTGATTCTTTTGATTTTTCCACTCTTTTTATACTTTCTCACGATTGCTACAGTAACAGTAACATCAAATTTTTTCAGAAAAACAACGCCGTGCAACAAAACCTATTGAGCAGCCTGTGAGCAAGAAAAATAGCTAGTCTTGTAGGTAAGCTCCAAAATATATGTGTAGATAGGCTGTGTCTAAATCTCTCAAAGATACAGATTGGAATTCCTAAGAAGATTGCAAAAGAACTAGTTCTAGTTGTACTCGGATTCGTGGCAAAGAAGTACACGTTTTTGTGCCACGGCCGGAATTGATTCCGAGTTCGGAAGAGACTCCAATTTCAACGACGATGACCACGGCAGAAACTCTGAGCCGCAGTAGAGATTACTAGTTGGACTCGGATTCGACTGAAAAACCAACTCGGAAGCAACTATTTTTGGGATTTTTTTGATTATGGACTCGAAAAGGAAAACAAAAGAACTCGACTCGGAAACAACAACTAGACCTAAGTAAAACCCTAAACCTAGCAACTCGACACAAAAGAAAAACAGGGACGCAACGATCAACACAAACAGCAACTAGAAGATGCAAATCGGGTTGATCTAAGGCTATGGCAATATCTAGACCTAATATTTTTTTGTATGGCTTTTTCTGGATAGGAATAAAAACACACAAATAACTAGGGTATGGAAAATTCTCACCGAGTAAACCTGTGAATCTGATACCAAGATGATAAGGGATGGCCCGATCTTCTCAGTGAGATGGCGATGTAGTGGATAGATTGATGAATTTGATAACTCGTGTGATACCGAAGAACTCTCCTGGCTGATCCCTATTGCCAATGCAACAGCTTGCAACCCTATGGATATTCTCAACTCCACACGCTTGCACAAGTAGCCACCGACTACAAGTGGTCCTGTACCTCCTTATTCCCAGTGGAACAGCAGATAACACGCAGAATTTGCAAGCAGTAACAATACTTCAAGATGAATGCTTATGAGCAAGTTCAATCCAGAAAGCTAGGGTTTTAGTTTTATCGTAGTCTAACCTAATCAACTCGCAACAAAGGAGTATATATGGGGGAGGGGTGCGGCCAGCAGCCAGGGAGCCCTCCCACCCAGCCCAACTCGGATTGGGTCCAACCTAACTGGATACAAACCGACCCAATTGGGTTCGGCCTTAAAACGGGACACGCAGGTCCAAGTCCTAGGGTGACTAGGACTCCTCCTTGGCGCCACAAACAGGGGGCTGTACGCCTCCTTCTTGCATCTCCACTTGTGCTCCTGCCTCCCTCTCCTCCCTCAAGCACCTGTGGTGTTTGTTCTGAAATTTATCCTCCATTAAATTCTTGTTGTTCTTCATGTGATCCTCCATGTACTCCATGCCTTGCAGCTCCTCTCCTCCATGAATGCTCGTGTTATCAATAACCCTGATCATACATAAATGCATAGATTTAGGTAGTATAAAACTCTCAGAATTACAAACATCATATTCTAATAAGAGTTAGTTCACCTGCTGTTCTAATAACTTGGTTCTTGATCTTGTCATTGGTCCAATCCTTAATTCATTTGGTTTATCTTGAACAGCAACAGCTTCAATTGGAGATGTCCTCATCAGGCAAATGATTAGTGTCTTGGGTTTGGATGAGATTAAAGAGTTGTATGCTACCGATGCTTTCTTTGGAGACATTTTCGCTCAATGTTCGGAGCACAAAGGAATTGGTGATTTCTATTTGCACAAAGGTTTCTTGTTTAAGGCTAACAAACTATGTATACCCGAGTCTTCGCTTCGTTTGGTCCTTTTGAAGGAATCTCATGGAGGAACACTCATGGGTCACTTTGGACGCGACAAGACCTACGCCATGCTCGCCACCAACTACTATTGGCCTAGAATGAAGCGTGATGTGGAACGCCTAGTTCGACGATGCTCTACATGTCTCAAAGCTAAGTCTACTCTAAACTCTCATGGGTTATACACACCATTGCCTATTCCACATCACCCATGGTCCGATATAGCTATGGATTTTGTCTTACGACTCCCACGCACTAAAACAAACAAGGATTCCATCTTTGCCGTCATTGATCGCTTCTCTAAAATGGCACACTTTATACCTTGCAACAAGAGCGACGATGCTTCACACATTGCTACTTTGTTTTTCAGGGAAATCGTCCGTCTTCATGGAGTGCCCAAGACCATTGTGTCGGATCGTGACACCAAGTTCGTGAGCTATTTTTGGAAGACTTTAATGGCCAAGATGGGAATCAAGCAACTATTCTCCACCGCATACCACCCTCAAACCGATGGCCAAACCGAAGTGGTGAACCGAAGCCTATCTACATTCCTTCGTGTGTTGATCAAGCCTAACTTGAAGAATTGGGAAGAGTGCATCCCACACGCCGAGTTCGCCTACAATCGAGCACTTCACCGCGCAACAAAGAGAACACCCTTCGAGGTCGTCTATGGTGCCAACCCCTACACCGCGCTCGACATGCTACCACTTCCACTCCGTGAGCAAGTTAACATGGACTTCGACAAGCGAGCCGTTTACATGAAGAAGCTCCATGAGGAAACAAGAACTACTCTCGAGAAGCACAACAAAGACCATGCTACGAAGATGAACAAACACAAGCGCGCCATGATATTTGAAGAAGGAGATCTTGTGTGGCTACACCTTCGCAAAGATCGCATTCGGATGCAAGGAAATCCAAGCTTCACCTCGTGGAGATGGACCTTTCAAGGTTATCAAGTGCATCAACGACAATGCGTACAAGATCGACATATCCAACTCCAAACACTTGGGCCATGACACCTTCAACGTCGCCGACCTATCGCCATACCTTGGAACATGACGACTCTTTTCCAAGGGGGGGGGGGGAGATGATGTAGCCCGACCTACGTCTCCTACAACAAGTGGCCCAATGACGAGAGCAAGAGTCAAGGCACTTCATCACAAGGTGAACTCGCTCCTATCCAAGTGTGATCTCGACACTCCTTTGAATGGGTTGCTACTTCATTCGGATACCTTGTGTGTGCTCAGCTATGATGGACTTGAAGACCCCTGTGAAGACTCCCAAGGAAGCGCGGAAGATGGACAAGGATCGAGCCAAGATGATGAGGAAGAAGACAAGAAGGAAGAAGAAACCCCAGGAGGCGGTACTACTGCCCCTGGCCCAGTCAGCAAGGCCTCAACCCACGCCGGCGGTACCTCCAGCGGCACCGACAGCGGTACCGGTCGGTACCGGGGACGTGGGATGGGCGACCCCCACGTCGGCGGTGCTACCGCCCAGCTACCGCCAAAACGGCGCTTCGGACGCGATGTCCGGTACCGCCAGCGGCACCAGTAGCGGTACCAACTGGTACCGGTGACGTGGGGAGCAGCGACGCCTGCCCGCACCAGCGGTACCACCGGCTAACCCAGCGGTACTACCGCCAGTGCGGGCATGAGTTCGGGACAGGACCCGTGTAACCTTATCCTTTCGCCTCGTTTTGGATCTAGACAATAAATAGCACTCCTTGGACTAGATCTAGGGTTAGACTATGATTTGGGAACTAAAGTAGAGCCTTGCTCCTTCTTCTCAAAGTGTCTCTTTCCTCCTATGGAGATGAATCAAGACCTCCACATGTGGAGATGAACCAAGGCCTCCTCTTGAGGAGAAGATCCCTGCGTGGATACCAAGGCTCCGCTTGTAGTTGCGATTACTTGCTAATCTTCCATCTTTAGGTGGCTAGGTTGGATTGACCAATTGGACAAACAATCCTACGAGTAAGGTGTGCTTGGAGAGGAGGATTGGGGGCTGCCCTCGGGGATTTGTTACCAATCGAGTCTTGCCGGGTTGCTACTTGCTATTTATCCTTGTGTGTTTGTTTTCCCCTCTTTTGTGTTCTTCGTTCTTCGCGTGTTCTTCGTGTTCAAGTGCACTTTTGCCACCAACTTGTTTTCTTGGGTTTTGTTGTTTCTTCGGATGGAGTTGAAGTTGATGATCAGTAGCACTTTTAGGTCATCCTAAAGCACGTGCGACAATCCTAACCATCTGGCCCCCCGTGGATCCCTCCTAGCCATCTAGGAGTATACGGACCCTCCTTACGTCATCTGACCTACGTGCACCCCTCGCAGCCATCTAGGAGTATCAGTAGCACTTTTAGGTCATAATAAAGCACGTGCGACAATCCTAGCCATCTGGACCCCCGTGGATCCCTCCTAGCCATCTAGGAGTATACGGACCCTACTTACGTCATCTGACCTATGTGCACCCCTCCCAGCAGCCTAGGAGTATCAGTAGCACTTTTAGGTCATCCTAAAGCACGTGCGACAATCCTAACCATCTGGACCCCCGTGGATCCCTCCTAGCCATCTAGGAGTATACGGACCCTCCTTACGTCATCAGACCTACGTGCACCCCTCGCAGCCATCTAGGAGTATCAGTAGCACTTTTAGGTCATCCTAAAGCATGTGAGACAATCCTAGCCATCTAGACCCCCGTGGATCCCTACTAGCCATCTAGGAGTATACGGACCCTCCTTACGTCATCTGACCTACGTGCACCCCTCCCAGCAGCCTAGGAGTATCAGTAGCACTTTTAGGTCATCCTAAAGCACGTGCGACAATCCTAACCATCTGGACCCCCGTGGATCCCTCCTACCATCTAGGAGTATACGGACCCTCCTTACGTCATCTGACCTACGTGCACCTCTCGCAGCCATCTAGGAGTATCAGTAGCACTTTTAGGTCATCCTAAAGCATGTGCGACAATCCTAGCCATCTGGACCCCCGTGGATCCCTCCTAGCCATCTAGGAGTATACGGACCCTCCTTACGTCATCTGACCTACGTGCACCCGTCCCAGCAGCCTAGGAGTATCAGTAGCACTTTTAGGTCATCCTAAAGCACGTGCGACAATCCTAACCATCTGGAACCCCGTGGATCCCTCCTAGCCATCTAGGAGTATACGGACCCTCCTTACGTCATCTGACCTACGTGCACCCCTCGCAGCCATTTAGGAGTATCAGTAGCACTTTTAGGTCATCCTAAAGCATGTGCGACAATCCTAGCCATCTGGACCCCCGTGGATCCCTCCTAGCCATCTAGGAGTATACGGACCCTCCATACATCATCTGACCTACGTGCACCCCTGCCAGCCATCTAGGAGTATCAGTAGCACTTTTAGGTCATCCTAAAGCACGTGCGACAATCCTAGCCATCTGGACCCCCGTGGACCCCTCCTTACCATCTAGGAGTATACGGACCCTCCTAATGTCATCTGATCCACGTGCACCCCTCCCAGTTATCTAGGAGTATCAGTAGCACTTTTAGGTCATCCTAAAGCACGTGCGACAATCCTAACCATCTGGACTCCCGTGGATCCCTCCTAGCCATCTAGGAGTATACGGACCCTCCTTACGTCATCTGACCTACGTGCACCCCTCGCAGCCATCTAGGAGTATCAGTAGCACTTTAAGGTCATCCTAAAGCACGTGCGACAATCCTAGCCATCTGGACCCCCGTGGATCCCTCCTAGCCATCTAGGAGTATACGGACCCTCCTTACGTCATCTGACCTACGTGCACCCCTCCCAGCAGCCTAGGAGTATCAGTACCACTTTTAGGTCATCCTAAAGCACGTGCGACAATCCTAACCATCTGGACCCCCGTGGATCCCTCCTAGCCATCTAGGAGTATACGGACCCTCCTTACGTCATCTGACCTACGTGCACCCCTCGCAGCCATCTAGGAGTATCAGTAGCACTTTTAGGTCATACTAAAGCATGTGCGACAATCCTAGCCATCTGGACCCCCGTGGATCCCTACTAGCCAGCTAGGAGTATACGGACCCTCCTTACGTCATCTGACCTACGTGCACCCCTCCCAGCAGCCTAGGAGTATCAGTAGCACTTTTAGCTCATCCTTAAGCACGTGCGACAATCCTAGCCGTATGTACCCCCGTGGACCCCTCCTAGCCATCTAGGAGTATACGGACCCTCCTTACGTCATTTGACCAACGTGCATAGCTCCTAGCCATCTAGGAGTATACGGACCCTCCTTACGTCATCTGACCCACGTGCACCCCTCCCAGCCATCTAGGAGTATCAGTAGCACTTTTAGGTCATCCTAAAGCACGTGCGACAATCCTAGCCATCTGAACCCCCGTGGATCCCTCCTAGCCATCTAGGAGTATACGGACCCTCCTTACGTCATCTGACCTACGTGCACCCCTCCCAGCCATCTAGGAGTATCAGTAGCACTTTTAGGTCATCCTAAATCATGTGCGACAATCCTAGCCATATTGACCCCCGTGGATCCCTCCTAGCCATCTAGGAGTATACGGACCCTCCTTACGTCATCTGACCTACGTGCACCCCTCCCAGCAGCCTAAGAGTATCAGTAGCACTTTTAGGTCATCCTAAAGCACGTGCGACAATCTTAACCATCTGGACCCCGTGGATCCCTCCTAGCCATCTAGGAGTATACGGACCCTCCTTACGTCATCTGACCTACGTGCACCCCTCGCAGCCATCTAGGAGTATCAGTAGCACTTTTAGGTCATCCTAAAGCATGTGCGACAATCCTAGCCATCTGGACTCCCGTGGATCCCTACTAGCCATCTAGGAGTATACGGACCCTCCTTACGTCATCTGACCTACGTGCACCCCTCCCAGCAGCCTAGGAGTATCAGTAGCACTTTTAGCTCATCCTTAAGCACGTGCGACAATCCTAGCCGTATGTACCCCCGTGGACCCCTCCTAGCCATCTAGGAGTATACGGACCCTCCTTACGTCATCTGACCCACGTGCACCCCTCCCAGCCATCTAGGAGTATCAGTAGCACTTTTAGGTCATCCTAAAGCACGTGCGACAATCCTAGCCATCTGGAACCCCGTGGATCCCTCCTAGCCATCTAGGAGTATACGGACCCTCCTTACGTCATCTGACCTACGTGCACCCCTCCCAGCCATCTAGGAGTATCAGTAGCACTTTTAGGTCATCCTAAAGCATGTGCGACAATCCTAGCCATCTGGACCCCCGTGGATCCCTCCTAGCCATCTAGGAGTATACGGACCCTCCATACGTCATCTGACCTACGTGCACCCCTCCCAGCCATCTAGGAGTATCGGTAGCACTTTTACGCCATCCTAAAGCACGTGCGACAATCCTAGCCATATGGACCCCCGTGGACCCCTCCTAGCCATCTAGGAGTAAACGGACCCTCCTTACGTCATCTGACCCACGTGCACCGCTCCAAGCCATCTAGGAGTATACGGACCCTCCTTACGTCATCTGACCCACGTGCACCCCTCCCTGCCATCTAGGAGTATCAGTAGCACTTTTAGGTCATCCTAAAGCACGTGCGACAATCCTAGCCATCTGGACCCCCGTGGATCCCTCCTAGCCATCTAGGTGTATACGGACCCTCCTTACGTCATCTGACCTACGTGCACCCCTCCCAGCAGCCTAGGAGTATCAGTAGCACTTTTAGGTCATCCTTAAGCACGTGCGACAATCCTAGCCATCTGGACCCCCGTGGATTCCTCCTAGCCATCTAGGAGTATACGGACCCTCCTTACGTCATCTGACCTACGTGCACCCCTCCCAGCAGCCTAGGAGTATCAGTAGCACTTTTAGGTCATCCTAAAGCACGTGCGACAATCCTAGCCATCTGGACCCCGTGGATCCCTCCTAGCCATCTAGGAGTATACGGACCCTCCTTACGTCATCTGACCTACGTGCACCCCTCCCAGCAGCCTAGGAGTATCAGTAGCACTTTTAGGTCATCCTAAAGCACGTGCGACAATCCTAGCCATCTGGACCCCCGTGGATTCCCCCTAGCCATCTAGGAGTATACGGATCCTCCTTACGTCATCTGACCTACGTGCACCCCTCCCAGCAGCCTAGGAGTATCAGTAGCACTTTTAGGTCATCCTTAAGCACGTGCGACAATCCTAGCCGTATGGACCCCCGTGGACCCCTCCTAGCCATCTAGGAGTATACGGACCCTCCTTACGTCATCTGACCCACGTGCATAGCTCCTAGCCATCTAGGAGTATACGGACTCTCCTTACGTCATCTGACCCACGTGCACCCCTCCCAGCCATCTAGGAGTATCAGTAGCACTTTTAGGTCATCCTAAAGCACGTGCGACAATCCTAACCATCTGAACCCCCGTGGATCCCTCCTATCCATCTAGGAGTATACGGACCCTCCTTACGTCATCTGACCTACGTGCACCCCTCCCAGCCATCTAGGAGTATCAGTAGCACTTTTAGGTCATCCTAAAGCACGTGCGACAATCCTAGCCATCTAGACCCCCGTGGATTCCTCCTAGCCATCTAGGAGTATACGGACCCTCCTTACGTCATCTGACCTACGTGCACCCCTCCCAGCAGCCTAGGAGTATCAGTAGCACTTTTAGGTCATCCTAAAGCACGTGCGACAATCCTAGCCATCTGGACCCCCGTGGATCCCTCCTAACCATCTAGGAGTATACGGACCCTCCTTACGTCATCTGACCTACGTGCACCCCTCCCAGCAGCCTAGGAGTATCAGTAGCACTTTTAGGTCATCCTTAAGCACGTGCGACAATCCTAGCCGTATGGACCCCCGTGGACCCCTCCTAGCCATCTAGGAGTATACAGACCCTCCTTACGTCATCTGACCCACGAGCATAGCTCCTAGCCATCTAGGAATATACGGACTCTCCTTACGTCATCTGACCCACGTGCACCCCTCCCTGCCATCTAGGAGTATCAGTAACACTTTTAGGTCATCCTAAAGCACGTGCGATAATCCTAGCCATCTGAACCCCCGTGGATCCTTCCTAGCCATCTAGGAGTATACGGACCCTCCTTACGTCATCTGACCTACGTGCACCCCTCCCAGCCATCTAGGAGTATCAGTAGCACTTTTAGGTCATCCTAAAGCATGTGCGACAATCCTAGCCATATGGACCCCCGTGGACCCCTCCTAGCCATATAGGAGTATACGGACCCTCTTTACGTCATCTGACCCATGTGCACCCCTCCTATCCATCTAGGAGTATCAGTTGCACTTTTAGGTCATCCTAAAGCACGTGGGACAATCCTAGCCATCTGGACCCCCGTGGATCCCTCCTCGCCATCTAGGAGTATACGGACCCTCCTTACGTCATCTGACCTACGTGCACCCCTCCAAGCAGCCTAGGAGTATCAGTAGCACTTTTATTTCATCCTTAAGCACGTGCGACAATCCTAGCCGTATGGACCCCCGTGGACCCCTCCTAGCCATCTAGGAGTATACGGACCCTCCTTACGTCATCGGACCCACGTGCATAGCTCCTAGCCATCTAGGAGTATACGGACTCTCCTTACGTCATCTGACCCACGTGCACCCCTCCCAGCCATCTAGGAGTATCAGTAGCACTTTTAGGTCATCCTAAAGCACGTGCGACAATCCTAGCCATCTGGACCCCCGTGGATCCCTCCTAGCCATCTAGGAGTATACGGACCCTCCTTACGTCATCTGACCTATGTGCACCCCTCCCAGCCATCTAGGAGTATCAGTAGCACTTTTAGGTCATCCTAAAGCATGTGCGACAATCCTAGCCATATGGACCCCGTGGACCCCTCCTAGCCATCTAGGAGTATACGGACCCTCTTTACGTCATCTGACCCACGTGCACCCCTCCTATCCTTCTAGGAGTATCAGTTGCACTTCTAGGTCATCCTAAAGCACGTGGGACAATCCTAACCATCTGGACCCCCGTGTGATGAGGTTTGGACCTCTAGGGTGGCCCGATCTTCACGGATTGACGGAGGATGTGGACGAACGCACGCAAGAACACGAGGAACACGAAGAACACCAAGAAGAACGCCCCGAACACAAGAACACACACAAGATACAAGAACCGTTTCCCTTACCGGTCGGTCCAACCGGCCCAATAGAATCCACACGAAGGTGGGAGATCGGCAAGTAGATACAAGAACCGTTTCCCTTACGGTCGGTCCAACGGCCAACCAAGCCGCTCCAATAAAGTCACCCGAGGATGAAAGATTAGCGAGTAGTCAAACTACAAGTAGAGGTCTTGAATCCACGAAGGGATCTTCTCCACAAGAGGAGGAACCATCCCCGCAAGGGGAGGAAGGAGACCGTCTTGAGGTGGGGAGCCTAGCTCTACTCTAATCTCAAAACATTGTCTATCCCTAGATCTATCCAAAGGGTACATATATATAGTGTTGACCAACAGGGGGTAGGTGGGAAAGGGATTGGGGCCTCCAACCCGTGCTGATTCCCGCAGCGGCGGTACTACCGCTGGGTAAAGCGGTAGTACCGCTGGTGCGGGCTGGGCGCCCGCTTCCCACCTCGGCGGTACCGGTTGGTACCGCTGCAGCAGTACCGCTTGGTACCGGACAAGCGCTCCGAAGCTGGTTCCAGCGGCAGCAGGGGCGGTAGCGGTGGCGGTAGCTTCTCGGGCGGTAGTACCGCCTATCCCAGCGGTACTACCGCTGCCTGTGTCTTTTCTCCTCTTCCTTCTTCTCTTCCAAGCCACCGTCTTGTCGGACTCCATTCCTCGTGCGCCTTGGACATCCTCCCGTGTACACGTACCCGTCATGACACACCTAGCAATGCAAGAGGAGTGATGGTCAAGTAGTATACTGTCCAAAGGAGACATATCGTGACTCACATAGTGGAAGGAGTTCACCTTTGAGGTCCATGGTGACTTGTGAAGTATTGAGGGTCTTGACATGGTGATGGTCGTGATCCGGGCTACATCATCTCCCCTCCCTTTAAAAAAGAGTCGTCCTCGACTCTTGCTCTTCACCACCATGCAAAGGAGGTAGATGTGTTGTCGAAGAATTGGAATTCACCATGCCTACAAACATCAAAGACCAAGCAAACCATGTGTGTGCAAGAAAGAGGAGCATATCAACAATGACATGTCCATTCATGTTCATTACACCATTAGCACAACACAAATATGTGAATTTTATAGCATATGCAAGGTCAATGTGCAAGCAACTTCTTGTAATCAACTCATGACAAGACATGCACAAAATGTCATTATTGTTGCAAACAAACCATTGGAAAGAACAAGTGTTCATCCTAGTTGTGGCAACACATAAATCATCCATGTGAAAGATCAAGGAAACATGCTTGTCATAGGAGAGACCAAAAACACCATCATGATTGCAAACAAACCATAAGCAAGAGAAATTGTTCAACTTGTTTGATGCAAAACATGGGAAGAGTATTAGAGCCGGTTCGATCCACGACTCAAGTGTATGCTCTCAAGAGCTCTTTTTGTCAACTCATGCTCAAGAGAGGTTGACATTATCATGCGGTTACCGGCACACACAAGACCATATGAAGAAATTATGTGCACGGTATATGAACACATCATCCATCATGAAGTGTCTCTTCATTTTCTTATCACCAAACACATCAAAGTCAATGTAATGTGACAAATGTGGATGGTCACTATGCAAAGTGAAGGATGGAACAAGGTCCATAAGAGAGAACGAAAAATCTCCAACAAGTGAGAAAGCTATGGGGGCAATCTCATTATCAAACATTTCAACATTATTGCAAGCAACACATGTGAAAGAGAAATTGTTCAACATATTGCAAGCAACAATGGGAGAATAGCGCAAACATCGATTGCATAGCATGGGTATGGCAACATCATCACAAATAGAAGAATCCACTTGGTCAACCTTGGTTTGAAGCAAGGAATCACAAGTGAATGTGAATGTCTCATATGTGACATCAAAAGAATCATCCAAATCATGCAAGCAATCATAGTTCATCATGTCCACTAGCGGGATCATGGTCACATCAACACCCATACCTTTGTAGTCCCGCTCATGTGAAGTAGGTGTTGAAGTGGTAGGGGCTTCCATGTAGCCGACCTGTTCATCATGAAGTAGACATGGGGTGGCATCATCATCATCCTCCATGTACATCTTCTCCATTTGTGGCATCATCAAGTCGAAGAGTGGCGTCTCATCATCCATGGAACCTAGCACACAATGAGAAAACACACTAGAGGTAGAGGTTAAGTTGTTAGAAATCGAAATGGCCTCACAAGACCTATCAACTACCTCTCGCAACTCAAGCGGTGTATCACTCATTCCCTCAAAGTGAAAGCACTCAAACTCACATATGGTGGAGGCACTCAACTCACTCTCATTCTCACTCAAGTGGGCTAAGTGGCTCTCATGCTCACATGGGTTTGGTACCATCTCATGACTCAAGCTCATAGGGATAGGCTCGGCTTCCTCAACTCCATACGCCTCCAAGGTTGAAGGGAAACTCCCATGCTCAACCTCCTCAACCATCTCGCCTCCAACGGTCAATGCCATAGAGTAGGCATCATCACTCGACTCCTTTGCGGAAGGGAAAATCCCATGCTCCGCGTCATCACTTGACTCCATTGCCGAAGGGAACATCCCATGCTCGGCATCATCATCACTTGACCCATGGTCATAGGTGATAGCATCATCAATGCTCGCCTCCGTGGTCGAAGGGAAAATCCCATGCTCGACCGTCTTCTCACCATCTTGGCATTCCCACATCATGTGACCTCTTCTATTGCATAGTGGGCACAAGAGATTGGGACATTCTCGTGGGTCATGGTCTTGGCCTTGGCAATTGTCGCATATGAGGTCTTCATCGTGCCATATGGGGGCCAATGTGGTGGTGGTTCTTTTTGGCGCACTTGGAGTGGTAGCACTAGGGGACACCATAGGATGCGCCTTTGTCGCCGTCTTCTTCTCATGTCGACGTTGACGCTCTTGAGTGGTGGGGTGTCGCCGAAAGTCATTCGGATGCTTCTCCTCATGTTGGCGTCGGCGTGCTTGTTGCCTTGGTGACCTTGACTTGGAGCTCCCACTCGAGCTTGGTGACATGTTCCGAAGCTTGGCGAGTGTGTCGATGTCGGCTTCAAGCTTGTTCATGTCACGAGGCTTCGTGGCATGGCTCTTGTGGCGTCTTCTTGATCTTGATGAAGAGTGTAGACGCTTGGCAAGCTTGTCGATGGCGTCCATGAGATTTTGGAACACACGGTTATTGTCGCCGAACTTGTTCAAGGGTGCATCAACCTTGTTCACTTGGTCATCTCTCATTTTGGTGTCGTTCTTGTGGCGCCTTGATGAGCTAGATGGGCCTTGACTTAGCTTGGCCTTGTCGATGCACTTCTTGGGGTGCCGCCTTTGGGTTGATGTAGAGTGTCGAGGCTTGGCACTCTTGGCGTTGTCCTTCTCGTGGCGCCTTCTTGAAGTTGAAGGAGAATGTCGAAGCTTGTCGCTCTTGGCGATGGCCTTGTCATGGCTCCTTCTTGAAGTTGATGGCGAATGGCGAAGCTTGGCACTCTTGGACGTAGATGGAGCTCCATAGGGTGAACTCATGGTGGTCTTCTTGTCGGAGCACCGTCTTGAGCTTGAACCATAGAAGTAGGTTGTGCCATGACGCTTGGTAGTGCCGCTCTTGAACATGGTGGTCATGGGGGTACTCTCCTCTTGCATGTTGTCGAAGTCGTCGCACATGCTACAAGAGTAGTAGTCGTAGACGTTCTCCACCATGTCATTGGAGTGGTAGTCGTAGTCGTGGCGCTTCACCATGTCGTTGTAGTCGATGTTGGTACCATATGATGAAGCATGTGAAGACACTTGCGCATCATTGTCGTTGGAGCTCATGTAGTCGGAGTCGTAGTTGGAGTAGTTGTAGCGGAAGTCTTGGTGATGATCCATCATGTCATGGGGGTCATTGTCGGTGTAGTTGTCATAGTAGTCCCCCATGTCCTCAAAGTTTGAGGCATCATAGTCCATGCGACTCATCGTGTAGTCCTCCTCATAGGCTCCATAGTTGCATTCGCTCTCCCTAGACATGTCAACTCACAAGACAAGTGTATATATGTGGAGTGGAAAGGAACTAGAACACAACTTCTCACCTTGTAGATAGTATTGGACGTCGTGGACAACCAAGGGAAACGATCACAAAGTAAAATGCTTATGTTCAAGTATCCAAAGCAAACTCCAAAACACACATGGCTTAAAAGTTGGTAGGAAGGTATAGTAGGTGGAAAGCAAATTGAACCAACCGGAAACCAAGATGTTGTCAAAGCAAGTAGAGAACCACGATGATCACAAAGCAAAACAAGTCAATCTCAATGATTGGAAACACACACGCGGAAAGATAAATGAGACTCGTGCAACCAAGAAGTGAGCTAATGAACCATATGATCCTAGCGAAGACTATAAGCTCGTGTTGCACAAGTACAAGGAGAGCCACTAGCTCGATTGCAATTTATTTGGTGGGCTACAAGATTTGCACAACAATGCACCACCTACTAGATGTTCATCGAGCTTGCGCTTTCCTACTAGATATGGCAAGTGGTGTTTCTTTCTTTTCTTTCTTTTGATTTGGCACTTTTTGCTTCTTTTCTCTTTTCTCTTTTGCTCACTCACTTCTTTTTATGCCAACAACAGATATATGATATATGATAACTAGCGCATGCAATTTTGCTCGGAAACTACACGGTGCAAATGTGCAAAGCCCAAGCAATCATCAAGAGCTAGCCTCAATAGGACAAGATAAACACAATGGTATGATGGCTATCAAAGGAATGGCAAGGGGTGAAGGTTGGCAATGTTATACCTTTCGCCGATGTTCTTCACCCGTTGATGTAGAAGCTTCGTGCTTGCCCACGAATTTTGGTGGTGGTAGATGATGGATCTTCCGCAATGGTGATAAAGGCCTTGATCGTAGCTTCGAAACGAGCCGAAGAACACCAAAAACGGAGTCCGGAATCAAAAGATATGGCCAAAACAATTTTCTGAAATTTCAGTTTTCTGGTGGTACCGCTTAACCCAGCGGTAGTACCGCTGGTGGTACCGCTCGAGCGGTCCGAAGGGCAGTTTTGGCGGTACCGCCGGCGGTAGTACCGCCGGGGGTCGCTGGACACGCCCGAGAACGCGATTTTTCCCGATTTTGGCGGAAATTCTCCCGAAAAACCTCAAATCGAAGGGGCAAATGATGGAATTAGGCCATGGAAACGCAAAGGAAGGTAGATCAACTAGTTTGGCAATAGATCTATGGATCAAAACCTACCAAAACGCACTCAAATCTCCGGATCGAACAAAAGCAATTTGGGGCTATTTTTGGTGGAAATTTTCGAATTCTCAAAACACAAGAAAATTTTGGGGGATTTGTGGGAAAAACAAAGTCAAATCCGTGGCAACCATGCTCTGATACCAAATGATGAGGTTTGGTATCAGATCAAAAACAAGGTATGGCTATTTTTGTGGGGATTTTCGAATTTTGACCAAGAACAAGAAAAATTGGGGAAAATCGGTGGCAACACAAAGTCAAATCCGTGTAAACCTAGAGCTCTGATACCATATGATGCGGGTAGGTCCCGATTTTCACGGATTTGTGCGGAGGGAAGGATGAACACGAAGAACACGCGAAGAACGATGAACACAAAGAGGGGAAATCAAACACACAAGGGTAAATAGCAAGTAGCAACCCGGCAAGAATCGACTGGTAACAAATCCCCGAGGGCAGCCCCCAATCCTCCTCTCCCAAGCACACCTTACTCTTAGGATTGTTTGTCCAATTGGTCAATCCAACCAACCCAATCTACACTCTAAGAGGGAAGATTAGCAAGTAATCGCAACTACAAGTGGAGCCTTGGTATCCACGCAGGGATCTTCTCCTCAAGAGGAGGCCTTGGTTCATCTCCACATGTGGAGGTCTTGATTCATCTCCAAAAGGAGGAAGGAGACACTTTGAGACGAAGGAGTCAAGCTCTACTTTAGTTCTCAAATCATAGTCTATCCCTAGATCTAGTCCAAGGGGTGCCTTAAATAGTCCAAGCAACAAGGTGGACGAATGGATAAGGTTTCATGGCCGAACTGACGAATCTGCTCCCGCACTGGCGGTAGTACCGCTGGCTTAGCCGGTGCTACCGCTGGTGCGGGCTGGTGTCGCTGCTTCCCACCTCCCCGGTACCGGGTGGTACCGCCGCTGCTGCCGCTGCAGGTACCGGATAACGCTTCCGAACGGCCGAATCGGCGGTAGCGCGGGGCGGTAGTGGTTGATGCCGCTGCGGTGGGAGTTCCTCCATCCCACGCTCGCGGTACCGGTCGGTGCCGCCGTCGATGCCGCTGGCGTGGGGCTGGTTCGTGTTGACTGGAGCAGGGGCGGTAGTACCGCTTAAGCCAGCGGTAGTACCGCCGCCTGGGAAGTTCTTCTCCATCTCCTCTTCTTCTTCATCGCCGTCTTCTTCACTCGATTCTCGTCAACCTTCAACACTTCCTTGGCCATCTTCATAGGGGTCATCCGGTCCATCGTAGCTGAGCACACACAAGGTATCGGAATGAAGTAGCAACCCATTCAAGAGGGTGTCAAGGTCGCACATAGATAGGAGTGAATTCACCTTAGCATGTATAGCTTTGACCCTTGCTCGTGTCATTGGGCCACTTGGTGTAGACGCCGTAGGCTGGGCTACATCATCTCCCCCCCTTGGGAAGAGTCGTCCTCGACTCTTGGTCCTCTTCATCGCTTGATGTCCCATAGTATGGCGAGAGGTCGGCGACGTTGAAAGTGTCATGGACCAAATGCTTGGAGTTGGAGATGTCGATCTTGTAGCATTGTTGTTGATGCGCTTGATAACCTTGAAAGGTCCATCTCCACGAGGGTGAAGCTTGGACTTCCTTGCATCCGGAAAGCGATCTTTGCGAAGGTGTAGCCACACAAGATCTCCTTCTTCAAATATCATGGCGCGCTTGTGTTTGTTCATCTTCGTAGCATGGTCTTTGTTGTGCTTCTCGAGAGTAGTTCTTGTTTCCTCATGGAGCTTCTTCATGTAAGCGGCTCGCTTGTCGAAGTCCATGTTAACTTGTTCACGGAGTGGAAGTGGTAGCATGTCGAGCGCGGTGTAGGGGTTCGAACCATAGACGATCTCGAAGGGTGTTCTCTTTGTTGCGCGATGTAGTGCTCGATTGTAGGCGAACTCGGCGTGTGGGATGCACTCTTCCCAATTCTTCAAGTTAGGCTTGATCAACACACGAAGGAGTGTAGATAGGCTTCGGTTCACCACTTCGGTTTGGCCATCGTTTGAGGGTGGTATGCGGTGGAGAATAGTTGCTTGATTCCCATCTTGGCCATCAAAGTCTTCCAAAAATAGCTCACAAACTTGGTCTCGATCCGACACAATGGTCTTTGGCACTCCATGAAGACGGACGATTTCCCTGAAAAACAAAGTAGCAATGTGTGAAGCATCGTCGCTCTTGTTGCAAGGTATAAAGTGTGCCATTTTAGAGAAGCGATCAATGACGACAAAGATGGAATCCTTGTTTGTTTTAGTGCGTGGGAGTCCTAAGACAAAATCCATAGCTATATCGGACCATGGGTGATGTGGAATAGGCAATGGTGTGTATAACCCATGAGAGTTTAGAGTAGACTTAGCTTTGAGACATGTAGAACATCGTCGAACTAGGCGTTCCACATCACGCTTCATTCTAGGCCAATAGTAGTTGGTGGCGAGCATGGCGTAGGTCTTGTCGCGTCCAAAGTGACCCATGAGTGTTCCTCCATGAGATTCCTTCAAAAGGACCAAACGAAGCGAAGACTCGGGTATACATAGTTTGTTAGCCTTAAACAAGAAACCTTTGTGCAAATAGAAATCACCAATTCCTTTGTGCTCCGAACATTGAGCGAAAATGTCTCCAAAGAAAGCATCGGTAGCATACAACTCTTTAATCTCATCCAAACCCAAGACACTAATGTCAAGACGTGTAAGTAGGTTGGCCTTGCGGGATAGAGCATCCGCGACCACATTGTCTTTACCTTTCTTGTATTTGATTACAAAAGTGAAAGACTCAATGAACTCAACCCACTTAGCATGTCTTTTGTTCAAATTTGTTTGACTTTTCAAATATTTCAAGGATTCATGGTCGGAATGAATGACAAATTCCTTAGGACGAAGGTAATGTTGCCACACATCCAAAACACGAACCAAAGCAAATAACTCTTTGTCATAAATGGGGTAATTCAAGCGAGCTCCATCTAGTTTCTCACTATGGTATGCGATGGGTCTACCATTTTGCATAAGCACTCCACCAATGCCCAATCCACTTGCATCGCATTCAATCTCAAATGTCTTAGAGAAATCCGGAAGGGCAAGGAGTGGTGCTTCGGTTAATAACCGTTTGAGCTCATTGAAAGCAAAATCATGTGCATTGCCCCAAATGAAAGGTACATTCTTCTTTGTAAGTTCATGGAGGGGGCAAGCAATTGTGGAAAAATCCTTGATGAAACGGCGGTAAAATCCGGCAAAACCAAGAAAACGTCTCAACTCCTCAAGTGATGTCGGAAAAGGCCAAGTCCGAATTGCTTGTATCTTGCATCATCAACTTCAACTCCATCCGAAGAAACAACAAAACCCAAGAAAACAAGTTTGTTGGTGGCAAAAGTGCACTTAGAAAGATTTGCATAAAGCTTTTCATTGCGAAGAACCAACAAAACTTGAGCAACATGAGAAGTGTGCTCTTCCAAAGACTTGCTATAATAAGGATGTCGTCAAAGTATACCACAACAAATTTGCCAATAAAAGGACGCAAAACATGATTCATGAGACGCATAAAGTAGAAGGTGCATTGGAAAGACCAAATGGCATGACGAGCCACTCATAAAGACCAAGCTTAGTTTTAAATGCGGTCTTCCATTCATCACCTTCACACATGCGTATTTGGTGATATCCACTTTTAAGATCAATTTTGGAGAATATAGCGGAACCACAAAGCTCATCGAGCATATCATCAAGCGAGGGATAGGATGGCGATACCGAACGGTTATGGCGTTGATGGGGCGACAATCCATGCAAAGGCGAAGAGTGTTGTCGTGCTTGGGTACCAAGATGACGGGCACGGCACACGGACTCAAGCTCTCGCGGATGTGTCCCATGGCAAGAAGTTCTTGTATTTGCCGCTCGATCTCCTTTGTTTCTTCGGGGTTGGTGCGGTAAGGAGCGCGGTTTGGTAGCGGTGCGCCGGGAACAAGGTCGATGCGGTGCTCGATTCCGCGTAGAGGAGGTAGTCCCGGTGGCACTCTTGAGGGAAGACATCTTCAAAGTCCTTCAAAAGAGACAACAAAGAAGGAGGAAGGTTTGTGAAAGTGTTAGTCATAGAAACTTCACCCTTGCATATGAGCACATAGTGTAGGGTGGATGGGTTTTCTCTCAACTCCCTCATCTCTCTCTTTGTGGCAAATAGTGTAAGTTTTGTGGGAACTCTCTTTGAAGTGTCACACTCATTTGGCTTGTGGCTCTCACTCACTTTATGGTGGGTCTCTCGCTCACCACTCATCTCACTAGACGAACGATCTTGTTGTGCCCTTGCAATGGTCTTGGCGTTGTCGGCGATGACTTGACTTGGTGTCATGGGACGAAGGACGAAGGTCTTGTCGTTGTTCTTGAAGCTATAGTAGTTTGTCTTCCATCATGCATAGCACCCTTGTCAAATTGCCATGGACGCCCAAGGAGTAAGTGACAAACGTTCATAGGCACAACATCACAATCAACCGTATCTTCATAGGCTCCAATCTTGAAGGACACTTGCACCATGTGTTGAATCTTGACGGCTCCGGTATCACTCAACCATTGCACATGGTAAGGATGTGGGTGCTTCTTGAACTTCAAGTTGAGCTTATCACAAAGTTCTTTGCTCGCTAGGTTGTGGCAACTTCCACCATCTATGATGACCTTGATGGACTTTCCATTGACTCCCGCTCTGTTGAAACAAGTTGCATCTTTGGTCTTCTTCTACTTGAACATTGGTGGTTAAGCTCTTGCCACAACCAAGGAAGGGTCTTTGTTGTCGCCATCACAATATATCTCTTTCTTCTTCTTGAGCACTTTGCATTGTGGCGACCTTGTTCAAAGCATTGTACTCATCTTCACTCATAGATTCATACTCTCCCATGTCATTGATGATCATGACCTTCTTGTTGGTGCACTCAAAAGATTTGTGCCCTTGTCCGCCGCACTTGTAGCATTGCAAAGTCTTGTGCCGGACGAAGATCCTTGAGGCGCCTTGGGAGGGAGGTACTTTCTTGAAAGGTTGAGGCGCTTGAGGTGTCGAGTAGAGACTCTTGGAGGACCTCGAGTGTTCGCTTGAGGAAGAGCTTGTGAAGGTGTAGGAGTTGACGAAGAAGGCTTGTTGGCGTAGAATGCCTTTGTCTTGAGGTATTTGAGCTCTTCAAGCACGTGGCGCTCGGCCTTGGAAGCTTGATGTACTAGCTCAACCAAAGAGGCATATGGTTGGAACTCCACGATCTTCTTGATGGGATAGTTGAGGCCATTCATGAAACGAGCCATGGATTGCTCTTCGTACTCGTTGACATTGGCTCTCATCATGGAGATTTCCATTTCCTTGTAGTACTCGTCAACCGACTTCAAACCTTGCTTCAACTCTTGCAACTTCTTGTATAAGTCTCTAGTGTAATGGCTTGGCACGAAGCGCTTGTACATGGTTTCTTTCATTTCAACCCAAGTGTCAATTGGTTGTTGGTGGTTAGCGACGCGAGCATCTTGTAGTTGTTCCCACCACAAGAGAGCATACTCTTCAAACTCCATCGAGGCTAAGGCAACCTTCTTTTGTCGGAGAAGCGTTGCACACGGAAGATCTTGTCAACCTTGAGTACCCATGAGAAGTAAGCTTCCGGATCACTTGTGCCGTAGAACTTGGGTATGTCAAAGCGGACGTTGGTCAAGTCATCATAGTCGTCACGTGGCCACCACGTGGGAATGCACGTCCACGTCTCCTTCGGTTGAGTCCATCACCATTGTGTTGGCTTGACTCGTTATCACTTGACTCGGAACGTTGGTGTTGGTGACGATCATGAGGAAGCTCTTGACGAGGCGCATGTTGAGGAGGTAGCTCTTGTTGAGGAACGGGTTGCTCGACATTGTTCGCATTGTCATGGTTTGATGACGTGGCCTTGGAGGATGACGAGGGTGACGTCCTTGTTCACCAAAGTCATTCGCACCCGGAACGCCATTGTCATTAGCCAATGGGTCATGACGATCACGTCGTGGCGGTGGTGGTGATGGTATGCGTGCGCGACGATCATCATTTTGGTGAGGTTGTTCTTGATGCGCATTGGCATTGTTCGCGTGAAGATCATGTGGTTGTTCAACGATAGGAGGAGGTCGTTCATGGGCGTCGCTCCTTGAATCATGTTGACGTTCTTGTCGAGGTTCATGACGTCCATGATGTGCTTGTGTCGACCTTGAGGTGCTTCTTGTACGGCTTGAGCGTGAAGGAGCTCGTTGTCGCGCAAGGTTGTTGATAGCTTCGGTCATCCGCTCCATGTTCGCATTGATTGCGTTGAAGTTGGCATCATGAGTTTGGAGACGGCGCTCGTAGCGGCCTAAGCCATCACGAACAAGGTGTCGAAGACCGACGAACTCGGATTGTGTGACATAGCCATGATCACCGCGAACTCCACCATGGATTTCCTCATCCGAGCTTGAGCTTCCGTTTGTACTTCCCCTAAACATTTTCTCAAGAAACAAGTGAGATGTGGTAAGGAAAACCAAGACAAACTATATCCCAAGTATAATGTGGCTTGAGAGGAGAGTATCCGGTTCTAACACCCAACACACACACTTATGAGGATAGGAAGGTATGAAGTGGCAAACGAAACAAGCAAACCCGCCGACAAGTATATTGTCAAAGGTAGAGAAAATCCACAATGATCAAATTACCAAAGAAACTCCAACCACAAATATCAAGAAACACACACAAAAGCGAATGATGGGGTTGGGCAACCAAAGGGCGAGCACTCGAAGATAGACAACCTAACGAAGACTACGTGCTCAAATGTCACCCAACACAAGAAGGACGCTAGCTCAATTGCTTTTTGTGGGCAACGGATTTGCACAAGAGTTAACACTCACACTCACTTTGGCGGTCTTAGCTTTGTCGCAACCTACAAGAGATGAACTTGGCACCACTTGATTCTTTTCTTTTCTCTCTTTTTTTTTTTTGATTTTTGCTTTTTGACGATGATTCCTTCTCTTTTGCTAGTGCCAAGCTCTCTAACGATACACACTCGCCAATACTTGAAGACAAACACTCAACACGTGCAATGCCTCGCAATATCACCGAGCTAGTCCAATAGGTTAAGTTGCGCGAAAGGAAGAAGGGCTCACAACGGAAATGATGGTGGGGGAAATGTCGAGTCCTTGGCGGCGTCGTCACTTGGCGTTGATGAAGTCGCTGCGGAAGCTTGTCGATGTCGTAGACGTGTGGAACACACCAGCGAAGGACCCAAACAACAAAGGAGAATTGCCAAAACGAACCGAGGAAAAGAAAAATTTCTGAAAAATTTGGCCCTGGCGGTAGTACCGCTTAAGCTGGCGGTAGTACCGCTGTCAACTTTTCTGCTCGAATTTTGTGCGATTTTGGGCTCCAAAACTTCCTCGAATCCGTGGGGAAAAGGCAAAATTGAGGCTAGGGAACGCAAACAAAGGTGGAGGGGTCCTAAAGCAACAGATCCATGGACAAAAACTACCAAAAACGCAACAAATCGACAGATCGGCTCGAATCATTTGGTATCAGAGCCAAGTTATGACCATGTGAGTCACGATATGTCTCCTTTGGACGGTATACTACTTGACCATCACTCCTCTTGCATTGCTAGGTGTGTCATGACGGGTACGTGTACACGGGAGGATGACCAAGGTGCAAGAGGAATGGAGGACGCCAAGACGGTGGCTTGGAAGAGAAGAAGGAAGAGGAGAAAAGACACAGGCAGCGGTAGTACCGCTGGGATAGGCGGTACTACCGCCCGAGAAGCTACCGCCACCGCTACCGCCCCTGCTGCCGCTGGAACCAGCTTCGGAGCGCCTGTCCGGTACCAAGCGGTACCGCTGCAGCGGTACCAACCGGTACCGCCGAGGTGGGAAGCGGGCGCCCAGCCCGCACCAGCGGTACTACCGCTTTACCCAGCGGTAGTACCGCCGCTGCGGGAATCAGCACGGGTTGGAGGCCCCAATCCCTTCCCCACCTACCCCTTGTTGGTCAACACTATATATATGTACCCCTTGGATAGATCTAGGGATAGACTTGGTTTTGAGATTAGAGTAGAGCTAGGCTCCCCACCTCAAGACGGTCTCCTTCCTCCCCTTGTGGGGATGGTTCCTCCTCTTGTGGAGAAGATCCCCTTGTGGATTCAAGACCTTTACTTGTAGTTTGACTACTTGCCAATCTTTCATCTTCGGGTGACTTTATTGGAGCGGTTCGGTTGACCGTTGGAGAAACAACCATCCAAGATCCCTTCTTGTATCTACTTGCCGATCTCCCACCTTCGTGTGGATTCTATTGGGCCGGTTGGACCGACCGGTAAGGGAAACGGTTCTTGTATCGTGTGTGTTTTGTGTTCTTGGTGTTCTTCCTCGTGTTCTTCGTGTTCTTGCGTGAGTTCGTCCACACCCTCTGTCAATCCGTGAAGATCGGGCCACCTAGAGGTCCAAACCTCATCATGTCAAGTACTCCAACACTCCACAAGTCACAATGGACCTCAAAGGTGAACTCCTTCCACTATGTGAGTCACGATATGTCTCCTTTGGACGGTATACTACTTGACCATCACTCCTCTTGCATTGCTAGGTGTGTCATGACGGGTACGTGTACACGGGAGGATGACCAAGGTGCAAGAGGAATGGAGGACGCCAAGACGGTGGCTTGGAAGAGAAGAAGGAAGAGGAGAAAAGACACAGGCAGCGGTAGTACCGCTGGGATAGGCGGTACTACCGCCCGAGAAGCTACCGCCACGCTACCGCCCCTGCTGCCGCTGGAACCAGCTTCAGAGCGCCTGTCCGGTACCAAGCGGTACGCTGCAGCGGTACCAACCGGTACCGCCGAGGTGGGAAGCGGGGCGCCCAGCCCGCACCAGCGGTACTACCGCTTTACCCAGCGGTAGTACCGCCGCTGCGGGAATCAGCACGGGTTGGAGGCCCCAATCCCTTCCCCACCTACCCCTTGTTGGTCAACTATATATGTACCCCTTGGATAGATCTAGGGATAGACTTGATTTTGAGATTAGAGTAGAGCTAGGCTCCCCACCTCAAGACGGTCTCCTTCCTCCCCTTGTGGGGATGGTTCTCCTCTTGTGGAGAAGATCCCCTTGTGGATTCAAGACCTTTACTTGTAGTTTGACTACTTGCCAATCTTTCATCTTCGGGTGACTTTATTGGAGCGGTTCGGTTGACCGTTGGAGAAACAACCATCCAAGATCCCTTCTTGTATCTACTTGCCGATCTCCCACCTTCATGTGGATTCTATTGGGCCGGTTGGACCGACCGGTAAGGGAAAACGGTTGTTGTATCGTGTGTGTTCTTGTGTTCTTGGTGTTCTTCCTCGTGTTCTTGCGTGAGTTCGTCCACACCCTCCGTCAATCCGTGAAGATCGGGCCACCCTAGAGGTCCAAACCTCATCATTTGGTATCAGAGCTCTAGGTTTACACGGATTTGACCTTGTGTTGATACCGATTTCCCCCAATTTTTCTTGTTCTTGGTCAAAATTCGAAAATCCCACAAAAATAGCCATACCTTGTTTTGATTGATACCAAACCTCATCATTTGGTATCAGAGCATGGTTGCCACGGATTTGACTTTGTTTTCCCACAAATCCCCCAAATTTTTCTTTGATTTTGAGAAATTCGAAAATTTCCACCAAAAATAGCCCCAAATTGCTTTTGTTCGATCCGGAGATTTGAGTGCGTTTTGGTAGGTTTTGATCCATAGATCTATTGCCAAACTAGTTGATCTACCTTCCTTTGCGTTTCCATGGCCTAATTCCATCATTTGCCCCTTCGATTTGAGGTTTTTCGGGGAGAATTTCCGCCAAAATCGGGGAAAAAATCGCGTTCTCGGGCGTGTCCAGCGACCCCGGCGGTACTACCGCCGGCGGTACCGCCAAAACTGCCCTTGGACCGCTCGAGCGGTACCACCAGCGGTACTACCGCTGGGTTAAGCGGTACCACCAGAAAACTGAAATTTCAGAAAATTGTTTTGGCCATATCTTTTGATTCCGGACTCCGTTTTTGGTGTTCTTCGGCTCGTTTCGAAGCTACGATCAAGGCCTTTATCACCATTGCGGAAGATCCATCATCTACCACCACCAAAATTCGTGGGCAAGCACGAAGCTTCTACATCAACGGGTGAAGAACATCGGCGAAAGGTATAACATTGCCAACCTTCACCCCTTGCCATTCCTTTGATAGCCATCATACCATTGTGTTTATCTTGTCCTATTGAGGCTAGCTCTTGATGATTGCTTGGGCTTTGCACATTTGCACCGTGTAGTTTCCGAGCAAAATTGCATGCGCTAGTTATCATATATCATATATCTTGTTGTTGGCATAAAAAGAAGTGAGTGAGCAAAAGAGAAAAGAGAAAAGAAGCAAAAAGTGCCAAATCAAAAGAAAGAAAAGAAAGAAACACCACTTGCCATATCTAGTAGGAAAGCGCAAGCTCGATGAACATCTAGTAGGTGGTGCATTGTTGTGCAAATCTTGTAGCCCACCAAATAAATTGCAATCGAGCTAGTGGCTCTCCTTGTACTTGTGCAACACGAGCTTATAGTCTTCGCTAGGATCATATGGTTCATTAGCTCACTTCTTGGTTGCACGAGTCCCATTTATCTTTCCGCGTGTGTGTTTCCTATCTTTGAGATTGACTTGTTTTGCTTTGTGATCATCGTGGTTCTCTACTTGCTTTGACAACATCTTGGTTTCCGGTTGGTTCAATTTGCTTTCCACCTACCATACCTTCCTACCAACTTTTAAGCCATGAGTGTTTTGGAGTTTGCTTTGGATACTTGAACATAAGCATTTTACTTTGTGATCGTTTCCCTTGGTTGTCCACGATGTCCAATACTATCTACAAGGTGAGAGGTTGTGTTCTAGTTCCTTTCCACTCCACATATATACACTTGTCTTGTGAGTTGACATGTCTAGGGAGAGCGAATGCAACTATGGAGCCTATGAGGAGGACTACACGATGAGTCGCATGGACTATGATGCCTCAAACTTTGAGGACATGGGGGACTACTATGACAACTACACCGACAATGACCCCCATGACATGATGGATCATCACCAAGACTTCCGCTACAACTACTCCAACTACGACTCCGACTACATGAGCTCCAACGACAATGAGGCGCAAGTGTCTTCACATGCTTCATCACATGGTACCAACATCGACTACAACGACATGGTGAAGCGCCACGACTACGACTACCACTCCGATGACATGGTGGAGAACGTCTACGACTACTACTCTTGTAGCATGTGCGGCGACTTCGACAACATGCAAGAGGAGAGGACCCCATGACCACCATGTTCAAGAGCGGCACCACCAAGCGTCATGGCACAACCCATTATGGTTCAAGCTCAAGATTGAGCAACAAGAAGGCCACCATGAGTTCATCCTATGGAGCTCCATCTACTTCCAAGAGTGCCAAGTTTCGCCATTCGCCATCAACTTCAAGAAGGAGCCATGACAAGGCCGTCGCCAAGAGCGACAAGCTTCGACATTCTCCTTCGACAACAAGACGGCGACCCACGAAGTGCATCGACAAGGCCAAGCCAAACCAAGGCCCATCTAGCTCATCATGGCGACACATGAAAGATACCAAGGTGGACAACAACATATCTCCAAGATCTAGTGGAAGCTCCAAGGAAAGGTCGCCAAGGCAACAAGAACGCCGACGTCAACATGAAGAGAAACATCCAAATGACTTTCGGCGACACCCCTCCACTCAAGAGCGCCAACGTCGACGTGAGAAGAAGACGGCGACAAAGGCGCAACCTATGGTGTCCCTTCGTGCTAACACTACATCGGCGCCAACAAGACCTACAAGCTCCATGTTTGATGAGATCATGGCCGGCATCGACAACTTCTTCGAGAAATTCCAACGTCGACGCCGGAAGAAGCATGGTCACACACGTGAGGCCACAACCAAGACGGCGCCCTTCTCAAGCACTTCTCTTGATATGACGTCTACACCAAGTGCCACCACCACATTGGCCCCCATATGGCAAGAAGAAGACCTCACTTGCGACAATTGCCAAGGCCAAGACCATGATCCACGAGAATGTCCCAATCTCTTGTGCCCACTATGCAATAGAAGAGGACACATGATGTGGGAGTGCACAAAGGAAGACAAGATGGTGAGAAGACGGTCGAGCATGGGATTTTCCCTTCGACCAAGGAGGCGAGCATGGAGAATGATATCACCTATGACCATGGGTCAAGTGATGATGATGCCGAGCATGGGATGTTCCCTTCGGCAATGGAGTCAAGTAATGACGCGGAGCATGGGATTTTCCCTTCCGCAAAGGAGTCAAGTGATGATGCCTACTCTATGGCATTGACCTTTGGAGGCAAGATGGTTGAGGAGGTTGAGCATGGGAGTTTCCCTTCAACCTTGGAGGCGTATGGAGATGAGGAAACCGAGCATATCCCTATGAGCTTGAGTTATGAGATGGTACCAAACCCATGTGAGCATGAGAGCCACTTAGCCCACTTGAGTGAGCATGAGAGTGAGTTGAGTGCCTCCACCATATGTGAGTTTGAGTGCTTTCACTTTGAGGGAATGAGTGATACACCACTTGAGTTGCGAGAGGTAGTTGATAGGTCTTGTGAGGCCATTTCGATTTCTAACAACTTAACCTCTACCTCTAGTGTGTTTTCTCATTGTGTGCTAGGTTCCATGGATGATGAGACGCCACTCTTCGACTTGATGATGCCACAAATGGAGAAGATGTACATGGAGGATGATGATGATGCCACCCCATGTCTACTTCATGATGAACAAGTCGGCTACATGGAAGCCCCTACCACTTCAACACCTACTTCACATGAGCGGGACTACAAAGGTATGGGTGTTGATGTGACCATGATCCCGCTAGTGGACATGATGAATGTTCATTGCTTGCATGATTTGGATGATTCTTTTGATGTCACATATGAGACATTCACATTCACTTGTGATTCCTTGCTTCAAACCAAGGTTGACCAAGTGGATTCTTCTATTTGTGATGATGTTGCCATACCCATGCTATGCAATCGATGTTTGCGCTATTCTCCCATTGTTGCTTGCAATATGTTGAACAATTTCTCTTTCACATGTGTTGCTTGCAATAATTTTGAAGTTCTTGATAATGAGATTGCCCCCATAGCTTTCTCACTTTTTGGAGATGTTTCGTTTTCTCTTATGGACCTTGTTCCATCCTTCACTTTGCATAGTGACCACTCACATACATCATATTTTCCAATTGATTTTGATGTGTTAGGTGATGTGCAAATGAAGAGACACTTCATGATGGATGATGTGTTCATATACCATGCACACAATTTGTTTCTTTGGCTTTTCATGTGCATTGAGCCTCATGCTATAATGTCAACCTCAATTGAACATGAGTTGACAATAAGAGCTCTTGAGAGCATACATGTGAGTTGTGAAACAAATACAACTCTAGAATCTTTCTCATGTTTTGCATCAAACAAGTTAAGCAATTTCTCTTGGTTTTGGTTTGTTTGCAAACATGCTTGTGATGTTGGTTTCTCGATGGCAAGACAAATTTCCCCATCTTTTATGTGAATGATTTATGTGTTGCAACAAATATGATGAACAATTGTTCTTTCCAATGGCTTGTTTGCAACCATAATGACATTTTGTGCATGTCTTGTCATGAGTATAATGGTTCCTACCAATTTGGTGTTGCAACTAATATGTTGAAAACTTGCTCTTTCATGTGCTTTGTTTGCCACCATGATGATATTTTGAAGATGTTGCATTGGATTGCTTGCACTTTGACCTTACACTTGCACTTCCTTTTCATATTCTTGTGTTGTGCTAACGGTGCTATGACAAAGAATGGACATGTCATTGTTGATATGCTCCTCTTTCTTGCACACACATGGTTTGCTTGGTCTTTAGTGTTTGTAGGCATGGTGAATTCCAATTCTTCGACAACACATCTACCTCCTTTGCTTGGTGATGAAGAGCAAGAGTCGAGGACGACTCTTATTAAAGGGGGGGGGAGATGATGTAGCCCAACCTAGGACCATCACCATGTCAAGTACTCCAACACTCCACAAGTCACAATGGACCTCAAAGGTGAACTCCTTCCACTATGTGAGTCACGATATGTCTCCTTAGGACGTATACTACTTGACCATCACTCCTCTTGCATTGCTAGGTGTGTCATGACGGGTACGTGTACACGGGAGGATGACCAAGGTGCAAGAGGAATGGAGGACGCCAAGACGGTGGCTTGGAAGAGAAGAAGGAAGAGGAGAAAAGACACAGGCAGCGGTAGTACCGCTGGGATAGGCGGAACTACCGCCCGAGAAGCTACCGCCACCGCTACCGCCCCTGCTGCCGCTGGAACCAGGTTCGGAGCGCTGTCCGGTACCAAGCGGTACCGCTGCAGCGGTACCAACCGGTACCGCCGAGGTGGGAAGCGGGCGCCCAGCCCGCACCAGCGGTACTACCGCTTTACCCAGCGGTAGTACCGCCGCTGCGGGAATCAGCACGGGTTGGAGGCCCCAATCCCTTCCCCACCTACCCCTTGTTGGTCAACACTATATATGTACCCCTTGGATAGATCTAGGATAGACTTGGTTTTGAGATTAGAGTAGAGCTAGGCTCCTCACCTCAAGACGGTCTCCTTCCTCCCCTTGTGGGGATGGTTCCTCCTCTTGTGGAGAAGATCCCCTTGTGGATTCAAGACCTTTACTTGTAGTTTGACTACTTGCCAATCTTTCATCTCGGGTGACTTTATTGGAGCGGTTCGGTTGACCGTCGGAGAAACAACCATCCAAGATCCCTTCTTGTATCTACTTGCCGATCTCCCACCTTCGTGTGGATTCTATTGGGCCGGTTGGGCCGACCGGTGAGGGAAACGGTTCTTGTATCTTGTGCGTGTTCTTGTGTTCTTGGTGTTCTTCCTCGTGTTCTTCGTGTTCTTGCGTGAGTTCGTCCACATCCTCCGTCAATCCGTGAAGATCGGGCCACCCTAGAGGTCCAAACCTCATCATTTGGTATGAAAAATTTGGGGGATTTGTGGGGGAAACAAAGTCAAATCCGTGGCAACCTGGCTCTGATACCAAATGGTGAGGTTTGGACCTCTAGGGTGGCCCGATCTTCACGGATTGACGGAGGATCTGGACGAACACACGCAAGAACACAAGGAACACGAAGAACACCAAGAAGAACGCCCCGAACACAAGAACACACACAAGATACAAGAACCGTTTCCCTTACCGGTCGGTCCAACCGGCCCAATAGAATCCACACGAAGGTGGGAGATCGGCAAGTAGATACAAGAAGGGATCTTGGACGGTTGTTTCTCCAACGGCCAACCAAGCCGCTCCAATAAAGTCACCCGAGGATGAAAGATTGGCGAGTAGTCAAACTACAAGTAGAGGTCTTGAATCCACGAAGGGATCTTCTCCACAAGAGGAGGAACCATCCCCGCAAGGGGAGGAAGGAGACCGTCTTGAGGTGGGGAGCCTAGCTCTACTCTAATCTCAAAACATTGTCTATCCCTAGATCTATCCAAGGGGTACATATATATAGTGTTGACCAACAGGGGGTAGGTGGGAAAGGGATTGGGGCCTCCAACCCGTGCTGATTCCCGCAGCGGCGGTACTACCGCTGGGTAAAGCGGTAGTACCGCTGGTGCGGGCTGGGCGCCCGCTTCCCACCTCGGCGGTACCAGTACCGCTGCAGCGGTACCGCTTGGTACTGGACAAGCGCTCCGAAGCTGGTTCCAGCGGCAGCAGGGGCGGTAGCGGTGGCGGTAGCTTCTCGGGCGGTAGTACCGCCTATCCTAGCGGTACTACCGCTGCCTGTGTCTTTTCTCCTCTTCCTTCTTCTCTTCCAAGCCACCGTCTTGTCGGACTCCATTCCTCGTGCGCCTTGGACATCCTCCCGTGTACAAGTACCCGTCATGACACACCTAGCAATGCAAGCGGAGTGATGGTCAAGTAGTATACCGTCCAAAGGAGACATATCGTGACTCACATAGTGGAAGGAGTTCACCTTTGAGGTCCATGGTGACTTGTAAAGTATTCAGGGTCTTGACATGGTGATGGTCATGATCCGGGCTACATCACCGTGGATCCCTCCTAGCCATCTAGGAGTATACGGACCCTCCTTACGTCATCTGACCTACGTGCACCCCTCCCAGCCATCTAGGAGTATCAGTAGCACTTTTTGGTCATCATAAAGCACGTGCGACAATCCTAGCCATATGGACCCCCGTGGACCCCTCCTTACCATCTAGGAGTATACGAACCCTCCTAACGTCATCTGACCCACGTGCACCCTCACAGTCATCTAGGAGTATCAGTAGCACTTTTAGGTCATCCTAAAGCACGTGCGACAATCCTAACCATCTGGACCCCCGTGGATCCCTCCTAGCCATCTAGGAGTATACGGACCCTCCTAACGTCATCTGACCTACGTGCACCCCTCCCAGCCATCTAGGAGTATCAGTAGCACTTTTAGGTCATCCTAAAGCACGTGCGACAATCCTAACCATCTGGACCCCCGTGGATCCCTCCTAGCCATCTAGGAGTATACGGACCCTCCTTACGTCATCTGACCTACGTGCACCCCTCGCAGCCATCTAGGAGTATCAGTAGCACTTTTAGGTCATCCTAAAGCATGTGCGACAATCCAAGCCATCTGGACCCCCGTGGATCCCTCCTAGCCATCTAGGAGTATACGGACCCTCCTTACGTCATCTGACCTACGTGCACCCCTCCCAGCAGCCTAGGAGTATCAGTAGCACTTTTAGGTCATCCTAAAGCACGTGCGACAATCCTAACCATCTGGAACCCCGTGGATCCCTCCTAGCGATCTAGGAGTATCTGTAGCACTTTTAGCTCATCCTTAACCACGTGCGACAATCCTAGCTATCTGGACCCCCGTGGACCCCTCCTAGCCATCTAGGAGTATCCGTATCCTCTTTACGTCATCTGACCCACGTGCACCCCTCCCAGCCATCTAGGAGTATCAGTAGCACTTTTAGGTCATCCTAAAGCACGTGCGACAATCCTAACCATTTGGACCCCCGTGGATCCCTCCTAGCCATCTAGGAGTATACGGAGCCTCCTTACGTCATCTGACCTACGTGCACCCTCGCAGCCATCTAGGAGTATCAGTAGCACTTTTAGGTCATCCTAAAGCATGTGCGACAATCCAAGCCATCTGGACCCCCGTGGATCCCTCCTAGCCATCTAGGAGTATACGGACCCTCCTTACGTCATCTGACCTACGTGCACCCCTCCCAGCAGCCTAGGAGTATCAGTAGCACTTTTAGGTCATCCTAAAGCACGTGCGACAATCCTAACCATCTGGAACCCCGTGGATCCCTCCTAGCCATCTAGGAGTATACGGACCCTCCTTACGTCATCTGACCTACGTGCACCCCTCGCAGCCATTTAGGAGTATCAGTAGCACTTTTAGGTCATCCTAAAGAGTGTGCAACAATCCTAGCCATCTAGACCCCGTGGATCCCTCCTAGCTATCTAGGAGTATACGGACCCTCCATACGTCATCTGACCTACGTGCACCCCTCCCAGCCATCTAGGAGTATCAGTAGCACTTTTACGCCATCCTAAAGCACGTGCGACAATCCTAGCCATATGGACCCCCGTGGACCCCTCCTAGCCATCTAGGAGTAAACGGACCCTCCTTACGTCATCTGACCCACGTGCACCGCTCCAAGCCATCTAGGAGTATACGGACCCTCCTTACGTCATCTGACCCACGTGCACCCCTCCCAGCCATCTAGGAGTATCAGTAGCACTTTTAGGTCATCCTAAAGCACGTGCGACAATCCTAGCCATCTGGACCCCCGTGGATCCCTCCTAGCCATCTAGGAGTATAAGGACCCTCCTTACGTCATCTGACCTACGTGCACCCCTCCCAGCAGCCTAGGAGTATCAGTAGCACTTTTAGGTCATCCTTAAGGACGTGCGACAATCCTAGCCGTATGGACCCCCGTGGACCCCTCCTAGCCATCTAGGAGTATACGGACCCTCCTTACGTCATTTGACCCACGTGCATAGCTCCTAGCTATCTAGGAGTATACGGACCCTCCTTACGTCATCTGACCCACGTGCACCCCTCCCAGCCATCTAGGAGTATCAGTAGCACTTTTAGGTCATCCTAAAGCACGTGCGACAATCCTAGCCATCTGGACCCCCGTGGATCCCTCCTATCCATCTAGGAGTATACGGACCCTCCATACGTCATCTGACCTACGTGCACCCCTCCCAGCCATTTAGGAGTATCAGTCGCACTTTTAGGTCATCCTAAAGCATGTGCGACAATCCTAGCCATCTGGACCCCCGTGGATCCCTCCTAGCCATCTAGGAGTATACGGACCCTCCTTACGTCATCTGAACTACGTGCACCCCTCCAGCAGCCTAGGAGTATCAGTAGCACTTTTAGGTCATCCTAAAGCACGTGCGACAATCCTAACCATCTGGAACCTCGTGGATCCCTCCTAGCCATCTAGGAGTATACGGTCATCTGACCTACGTGCACCCCTCGCAGCCATTTAGGAGTATCAGTAGCACTTTTGATGTAGCCGACCTAGTCTCCTACAACAAGTGGCCCAATGACGAGAGCAAGAGTCAAGGCACTTCATGACAAGGTGAACTCGCTCCTATCAATGTGTGATCTCGACACTCCTTTGAATGGGTTGCTACTTCATTCGGATACCTTGTGTGTGCTCAGCTATGATGGACTTGAAGACCCCTATGAAGACTCCCAAGGAAGCGCGGAAGATGGACAAGGATCGAGCCAAGATGATGAGGAAGAAGAAGACAAGAAGGAAGAAGAAACCCCAGGAGGCGGTACTACCGCCGGGTTAAGCGGTACTACCGCCCCTGGCCCAGTCAGCAAGGCCCCAAACCACGCCGGTGGTACCTCCAGCGGCACCGGCAGCGTACCGGTCGGTACCGGGGACGTGGGACGGGCGACCCCCACGTCGGCGGTGCTACCGCCCCAGCTACCGCCAAAACGGCGCTTCGGACGCGACGTCCGGTACCGCCAGCGGCACCAGTAGCGGTACCAACTGGTACCGGCGACGTGGGGAGCAGCGACGCCTGCCCGCACCAGCGGTACCACCGGCTAACCTGATGTAGTGCAACCTAGGCACACAACACCAAGTAGCCCAATGACAAGAGCAAGAGTCAAAGCTCTCCATGATAAGGTGAATTCACTCCTATCTATGTGTGATCTCGATACTCCTTTGAATGGTTTGCTACTTCATTCGGATACTTTGTGCATACTCAGGAACCACTTTGATGACGACCCTCAAGGGAGTGAAGAAGATGACCAAGAGAAGACCCAAGAAGATGGCCAAGAAGAAGAGCGAGGAAGAGAAGCTGGAATTCCTGGAGAAGAGCGGCCGGTACTACCGGGCCAAAAAGGCCGGTACTACCGCCGAGAAGCCCGCGGTTACTGGATCGGGAGCAAACCTAAGCGGTACTACCGGAATTAATTCCGGTACTACCGGACGTCCGCGCGTAAGGTACTACCGGCCTGGCGCGTGCATGCGAGCAGATCTGGGAGTTGACCCATGTATTTCGCCCCCTTTTGGCCTAGACTATAAATAGGACCTATCCATCTAGATCTAGGGTTAGACTATGATTTGGGAACTAAAGTAGAGCCTTGCTCCTTCTTCTCAAAGTGTCTCTTTCCTCCTACGGAGATGAATCAAGACCTCCACGTGTGGAGATGAACCAAGGCCTCCTCTTGAGGAGAAGATCCCTGCGTGGATACCAAGGCTCCGCTTGTAGTTGTGATTACTTGCTAATCTTCCATATTTAGGTGGCTAGGTTGGATTGGTTGGATTGACCAATTGGACAAACAATACTAAGAGTAAGGTGTGCTTGGGAGAGGAGGATTGGGGGCTGCCCTCGAGGATTTGTTACCAATCGAGTCTTGCCGGGTTGCTACTTGCTATTTACCCTTGTGTGTTTGTTTTCCCCACTTTTGTGTTCTTCGTTCTTCGCGTGTTCTTCGTGTTCATCCTTCCCTCCGTACAAATCCGTGAAAATCAGGACCTACCCGCATCAACTTTTAGGTCATCCTAAAGCATGTGCGACAATCCTAGCCATCTGGACCCCGTGGATCCCTCCTAGCCATCTAGGAGTATACGGACCCTCCATACGTCATCTGACCTACGTGCACCC
The DNA here is from genome assembly GCA_947311845.1 of Poa pratensis. NCBI lineage: Eukaryota > Viridiplantae > Streptophyta > Magnoliopsida > Poales > Poaceae > Poa > Poa pratensis. The sequence goes on from CAMZMU010000085.1 coordinate 73,063,352, forward strand.
CTCCCAGCCATCTAGGAGTATCAGTAGCACTTTTACGTCATCCAAAAGCAGTGCGACAATCCTAGCCATATGGACCCCCGTGGACCCCTCCTAGCCATTTAGGAGTAAACGGACCCTCCTTACGTCATCTGACCCACGTGCACCCCTCCAAGCCATCTAGGAGTATACGGACCCTCCTTACGTCATCTGACCCACGTGCACCCTCCCAGCCATCTAGGAGTATCAGTAGCACTTTTAGGTCATTCTAAAGCACGTCCGACAATCCTAGCCATCTGGGACCCCCGTGGATCCCTCCTAGCCATCTAGGAGTATACGGACCCTCCTAACGTCATCTGACCCACGTGCACCCCTCCAGCCATCTAGGAGTATCAGTAGCACTTTTAGGTCATCCTAAAGCACGTGCGACAATTCTAACCATCTGGACCCCCGTGCACAGCTCCTTGCCATTTAGGAGTATACGGACCCTCCTTACGTCATCTGACCCACGTGCACCCTCGCAGCCATCTAGGAGTATCAGTAGCACTTTTAGGTCATCCTAAAGCACGTGCGACAATCCAAGCCATCTGGACCCCCGTGGATCCCTTCTAGCCATCTAGGAGTATACGGACCCTCTAACGTCATCTGACCCACGTGCACCCCTCCCAGCCATCTAGGAGTATCAGTAGCACTTTTAGGTCATCCTAAAGCACGTGCGACAATCCTCACCATCTGGACCCCCGTGCACAGCTCCTTGCCATCTAGGAGTATACGGACCCTCCTAACGTCATCTGACCCACGTGCACCCCTCGCAGCCATCTAGGAGTATCAGTAGCACTTTTAGGTCATCCTAAAGCACGTGCGACAATCTTAACCATCTGGACCCCGTGGATCCCTCCTACCATCTAGGAGTATACGGACCCTCCTTACGTCATTGACCTACGTACACCCCTCCCAGCCATCTAGGAGTATCAGTGCACTTTTAGGTCATCCTAAAGCACGTGCGACAATCCTAACCATCTGAAACCCCCGTGCACAGCTCGTTGCCATCTAGGAGTATACGGACCCTCCTTACGTCATCTGACCCACGTGCACCCCTCGCAGCCATCTAGGAGTATCAGTAGCACTTTTAGGTCATCCTAAAAGCACGTGCGACAATCCAAGCCATCTGGACCCCCGTGGATCCCTTCTAGCCATCTAGGAGTATACGGACCCTCCTAACGTCATCTGACCCACGTGCACCCCTCCCAGCCATCTAGGAGTATCAGTAGCACTTTTAGGTCATCCTAAAGCACGTGCGACAATCCTCACCATCTGGACCCCCGTGCACAGCTCCTTGCCATCTAGCAGTATACGGACCCTCCTAACGTCATCTGACCACGTGCACCCCTCGCAGCCATCTAGGAGTATCAGTAGCACTTTTAGGTCATCCTAAAGCACGTGCGACAATCTTAACCATCTGGACCCCCGTGGATCCTCCTTAGCCATCTAGGAGTATACGGACCCCCTTACGTCATCTGTACCTACGTGCACCCCTCCCAGCCATCTAGGAGTATCAGTAGCACTTTTAGGTCATCCTAAAGCACGTGCGACAATCCTAGCCATCTGGACCCCGTGGATCCCTCCTAGCATCTAGGAGTATACGGACCCCCTTACGTCATCTGACCTACGTGCACCCTCCCAGCCATCTAGGAGTATCAGTAGCACTTTTAGGTCATCCTAAAGCATGTGCGCAATCCTAGCCATATGGACCCCCGTGGACCCCTCTAGCCATCTAGGAGTATACGGACTCTCTTTACGTCATCTGACCCACGTGCACCCTCCTATCCATCTAGGAGTATCAGTTGCCACTTTTAGGTCATCCTAAAGCACGTGGGACAATCCTAGCCATCTGGACCCCGTGGATCCCTCCTAGCCATCTAGGAGTATACGGACCCTCCATGTCATCTGACCTACGTGCACCCTCCCAGCCATCTAGGAGTATCAGTAGCACTTTTACGTGATCCTAAAGCACGTGCGACAATCCTAGCCATATGAACCCCCGTGGACCCCTCCTAGCCATATAGGAGTAAACGGACCCTCCTTACGTCATCTGACCCACGTGCACCCCTCCAAGCCATCTAGGAGTATACGGACCTCCTTACGTCATCTGACCCACGTGCACCCTCCCAGCCATCTAGGAGTATCAGTAGCAATTTTTGGTCATCCTAAAGCACGTGCGACAATCCTAGCCATCTGGACCCCGTGGACCCCTCCTTACCATCTAGGAATATACGGACCCTCCTAACGTCATCTGACCCACGTGCACCCCTCCCAGTCATCTAGGAGTATCAGTAGCACTTTTAGGTCATCCTAAAGCACGTGCGACAATCCTAACCATATGGACCCCGTGGATCCCTCCTAGCCATCTAGGAGTATACGGACCTCCTAAAGTCATCTGACCTACGTGCACCCCTCCCAGCCATCTTGGAGTATCAGTAGCACTTTTAGGTCATCCTAAAGCACGTGCGACAATCCTAGCCATCTGGACCCCCGTGGATCCCTCCTAGTCATCTAGGAGTATACGGACCCTCCTTACGTCATCTGACCTCGTGCACCCCTCAGCCATCTAGGAGTATTGTAGCACTTTTAGGTCATCCTAAAGCACGTGCGACAATCCTAGCCATCTGGACCCCGTGGATTCCTCCTAGCCATCTAGGAGTATACGGACCCTCCTTACGTCATCTGACCTACGTGCACCCCTCCCAGCAGCCTAGGAGTATCAGTAGCACTATTAGGTCATCCTAAAGCACGTGCGACAATCCTAACCATCTGGACCCCCGTGGATCCCTCCTAGCCATCTAGGAGTATATGGACCCTCCTTACGTCATCTGACCTACGTGCACCCCTCCCAGCCATCTAGGAGTATCAGTAGCATTTTAGGTCATCCTTAAGCACGTGCGACAATCCTAACCATCTGGACCCCCGTGGACCCCTCCTAGCCATCTAGGAGTTATACGGACCCTCGTTACGTCATCTGACCCACGTGCATAGCTCCTAGCCATCTAGGAGTATACGGACTCTACTTACGTTTGACCCACGTGCACCCCTCCAGCCATCTAGGAGTATCAGTAGCACTTTTAGGTCATCCTAAAGCACGTGCGACAATCCTAGCCATCTGGACCCCGTGGATCCCCTCCTAGCCATCTAGGAGTATCGGACCCTATTACGTCATCTGACCTACGTGCACCCCTCCCAGCCATCTAGGAGTATCGTAGCACTTTTAGGTCATCCTATAGCATGTGCGACAATCCTAGCCATATGGACCCCCGTGGGACCCCTCCTAGCCATCTAGGAGTATACGGACTCTCTTTACGTCATCTGACCCACGTGCCCTCCTATCCATCTAGGAGTATCAGTTGCACTTTTAGGTCATCTAAAGCACGTGGGACAATCCTAGCCATCTGGACCCCGTGGATCCCTCCTAGCCATCTTAGGAGTTACGGACCCTCCTTACGTCATCTGACCTACGTGCACCCCTCCGAGCCATCTAGGAGTATCAGTAGCACTTTTTGGTCATCCTAAAGCACGTGCAACAATCCTAGCCATCTGGACCCCCGTGGACCCCTCCTTACCATCTAGGAGTATACGGACCCTCCTAACGTCATCTGACCCACGTGCACCCTCACAGTCATCTAGGAGTATCAGTAGCATTTAGGTCATCCTAAAGCACGTGCGACAATCCTAACCATCTGGACCCCCGTGGATCCCTCCTAGCCATCTAGGAGTTACGGACCCTCCTAACGTCATCTGACCTACGTGCACCCCTCCCAGCCATCTAGGAGTATCAGTAGCACTTTTAGGTCATCTAAAGCACGTGCGACAAGTCTAACCATCTGGACCCCCGTGGATCCCTCCTAGCATCTAGGAGTATACGGACCCTCCTTACGTCATCTGACCTACGTGCACCCCCTCGGAGCCATTAGGAGTATCAGTAAACACTTTTAGGTCATCCTAAAGCACGTGCGACAATCCTAGCCATCTGGACTCCGTGGATCCCTCCTAGCCATCTAGGAGTATACGGACCCTCCTTACGTCATCTGACCTACAAGCACCCTCCCAGCCAACTAGGAGTATCAGTAGAACTTTTAGGTCATCCTAAAGCACGTGCGACAATCCTATCCATCTGGACCCCGTCCCCTCCTAGCCATCTAGGAGTATACGGATCCTCCTTATGTCATCTGACCCACGTGCACCCTCCCAGCCATCTAGGAGTATCAGTAGCACTTTTAGGTCATCCTAAAGCACGTGGGACAATCCTAACCATCTGGACCCCGTGAATCCCTCCTAGCCATCTAGGAGTATACGGACCCTACTTATGTCATCTGACCTACGTGCACCCCTCCCAGCCATATAGGAGTATCAGTAGCACTTTAGGTCATCCTAAAGCACGTGCGCCAATCCTAGCCATATGGACCCCGTGGATCCCTCCTAGCCATGTAGGGTATACGGACCCTCCTTACGTCATTGACCTACGTGACCCCTCCCAGCCATCTAGGAGTATCAGTAGCACTTTTTGGTCATCCTAAAGCACGTGCGACAATCCTAACCATCTGGACCCCGTGGATCCCTCCTAGCCATCTAGGAGTATACGGACCCTCCTTACGTCATCTGACCCACGTGCACCCCTCGCAGCCATCTAGGTGTATCAGTAGCCTTTTAGGTCATCCTAAAGCACGTGGGACAATCCTAGCCATCTGGACCCCCGTGGATCCCTCCTAGCCATCTAGGAGTATACGGACCTCCTTAACGTCATCTGACCTACGTGCACCCTCCCAGCCATCTCGGAGTATCAGTAGCACTTTTAGGTCATCCTTAAGCACGTGCGACAATCCTAACCATCTGGACCCGTGGACCTTCCTAGCCATCTAGGAGTATACGGACCCTCTTTACGTCATCTGACCTACGTGCACCCTCCCAGCCATCTAGGAGTATCAGTAGCATTTTAGGTTCTCCTTAAGCACGTGCGACAATCCTAACCATCTGGACCCCCGTGGACCCCTCCTAGCCATCTAGGAGTATACGGACCCTCCTTACGTCATCTGACCCACGTGCGTAGCTCCTAGCCATCTAGGAGTATACGGACTCTACTTACGTCATCTGACCCACGTGCACCCCTCGCAGCCATCTAGGAGTATCATGTAGCACTTTTAGGTCATCCTAAAGCACGTGCGACAATCTTAACCATCTGGACCCCGTGGATCCCTCCTAGCCATCTAGGAGTATACGGACCCTCCTTACGTCATCTGACCTACGTACACCCCTCCCAGCATCTAGGAGTATCAGTAGCACTTTTAGGTCATCCTAAAGCACGTGCGACAATCCTAACCATCTGAACCCCCGTGCACAGCTCCTTGCCATCTAGGAGTATACGGACCTCCTTACGTCATCTGACCCCGGTGCACCCCTCGCAGCCATCTAGGAGTATCAGTAGCACTTTTAGGTCATCCTAAAGCACGTGCGACAATCCAAGCCATCTGGACCCCCGTGGATCCCTTCTAGCCATCTAGGAGTATACGGACCTCTAACGTCATCTGACCCACGTGCACCCCTCCAGCCATCTAGGAGTATCAGTAGCACTTTTAGGTCATCCTAAAGCACGTGCGACAATACTCACCATCTGGACCCCCGTGCACAGCTCCTTGCCATCTAGCAGTATACGGACCCTCCTAACGTCATCTGACCCACGTGCACCCCTCGCAGCCATTAGGAGTATCAGTAGCACTTTTAGGTCATCCTAAAGCACGTGCGACAATCTTAACCATCTGGACCCCGTGGATCCTCCTAGCCATCTAGGAGTATACGGACCCTCCTTACGTCATCTGACCTACGTGCACCCCTCCCAGCCATCTAGGAGTATCAGTAGCACTTTTAGGTCATCCTAAAGCACGTGCGACAATCCTAGCCATCTGGACCCCCGTGGATCCCTCCTAGCCATCTAGGAGTTACGGACCCTCCTTACGTCATCTGACCTACGTGCACCCCTCCCAGCCATCTAGGAGTATCAGTAGCACTTTTAGGTCATCCTAAAGCATGTGCGACAATCCTAGCCATATGGACCCCGTGGACCCCTCTAGCCATCTAGGAGTATACGGCTCTCTTTACGTCATCTGACCCACGTGCACCCCTCTTCCATCTAGGAGTATCAGTTGCACTTTTAGGTCATCCTAAAGCACGTGGGACAATCCTAGCCATCTGTACCCCCGTGGATCCCTCCTAGCCATCTAGGAGTATACGGACCCTCCATACGTCATCTGACCTACGTGCCCCCTCCCAGCCATCTAGGAGTATCAGTAGCACTTTTACGTGATCCTAAAGCACGTGCGACAATCCTAGCCATATGAACCCCCGTGGACCCTCCTAGCCATATAGGAGTAAACGGACCCTCCTTACGTCATCTGACCACGTGCACCCCTCCAAGGCATCTAGGAGTATACGGACCCTCCTTACGTCATCTGACCCACGTGCACCCTCCCAGCCATCTAGGAGTATCAGTAGCAATTTTTGGTCATCCTAAAGCACGTGCGACAATCCTAGCCATCTGGACCCGTGGACCCCTCCTTACCATCTAGGAATATACGGACCCTCCTAACGTCATCTGTCCCACGTGCACCCTCCCAGTCATCTAGGAGTATCAGTAGCACTTTTAGGTCATCTAAAGCACGTGCGAAATCCTAACCATATGGACCCCCGTGGATCCCTCCTAGCCATCTAGGAGTATACGGGACCCTCCTAAAGTCATCTGACCTACGTGCACCCCTCCCATCTTGGAGTATCAGTAGCACTTTTCGGTCATTAAAGCACGTGCGACAATCCTAGCCATCTGGACCCCCGTGGATCCCTCCTAGTCATCTAGGAGTATACGGACCCTCCTTACGTCATCTGACCTACGTGCACCCCCAGCCATCTAGGAGTATCAGTAGCACTTTTAGGTCATCCTAAAGCACGTGCGACAATCCTAGCATCTGGACCCCCGTGGATTCCTCCTAGCCATCTAGGAGTATACGGACCCTCCTTTACGTCATCTGACCTACGTGCACCCTCCCAGCAGCCTAGGAGTATCAGTAGCACTATTAGGTCATCCTAAAGCACGTGCGACAATCCTAACCATCTGGACCCCGTGGATCCCTCCTAGCATCTAGGAGTATATGGGACCCTCCTTACGTCATTGACCTACGTGCACCCACCCAGCCATCTAGGAGTATCAGTAGCACTTTTAGGTCATCCTTAAGCACGTGCGACAATCCTAACCATTGGACCCCCGTGGACCCCTCCTAGCCATCTAGGAGTATACGGACCTCGTTACGTCATCTGACCCACGTGCATAGCTCCTAGCCATCTAGGAGTATACGGACTCTACTTACGTCATCTGACCACGTGCACCCTCCCAGCCATCTAGGAGTATCAGTAGCACTTTTAGGTCATCCTAAAGCACGTGCGACAATCCTAGCCATCTGGACCCGTGGATCCCTCTAGCCATCTAGGAGTATACGGAACTACTTACGTCATCTGACCTACGTGCCCCCTCCCAGCCATTTAGGAGTATCAGTAGCACTTTTAGGTCATCCTATAGCATGTGCGACAATCCTAGCCATATGGACCCCCTGGACCCCTCCTAGCCATCTAGGAGTATAGGGACTCTCTTTACGTCATCTGACCCACGTGCACCCCTCCTATCCATCTAGGAGTATCAGTTGCAATTTTTGGTCATCCTAAAGCACGTGGGACAATCCTAGCCATCTGGACCCCCGTGATCCCTCCTAGCCATCTAGGAGTATACGGACCCTCCTTACGTCATCTGACCTACGTGCACCCTCCCGCCATTAGGAGTATCAGTAGCACTTTTTGGTCATCCTAAAGCACGTGCAACAATCCTAGCCATCTGGACCCCCGTGGACCCCTCCTTACCATCTAGGAGTATACGGGACCCTCCTAACGTCATCTGACCCACGTGCACC